>CM053507.1:75365956-75577755 GCA_028627145.1 Eidolon dupreanum | reverse complement strand
ATATATGATAAGAGTATGTGCTATAAAGAAATACAGAGAAGAGCAAAAGGATAGAGGGAGATCAGTGGGTGCAGATGGAACATAGACTTAGCTAGTAAGTTAAACAACTCCACTAAAATGAGGAGTTTTCCATGTTGACATATGAATTTAAAGCGAAGAAGTAAGCCATAAAAGTATCTATGGGAAAAGCGTTCCAGGCAAAGAGAATAAGAAGGTCCAGGGGGCAATGAAGACTGGAGTGTTCAAAGAACAGCAAGAGGGTCAATGTGCCTTCATCTGAGAGGTAAAGATGAATAGAGAGATGAGAAGGTGCCAGATAAATTGGAGACTTGCAACAGGAGTGGAGATTTTGTCAAAATTACTGTGATAGATGTGATAGGACTTTAATTAAGGCCACACTCAATGTCCCTTACTCTTCTCGAGGAACAAAAATAAATTAGCTAATCTAAAATAAGTAAAACCAAGAAAGCTATTTTTGGTGCCAATTGTTCTGTTATTTGTTATGCTATTTATTTTATAAAAGAAATTACCTTTTTAAACCATTTCATTTATTTATACCTAAAAGACTTTGCCTAAACTGAAGATAAATGGGGGTGAGGTTTTAACAAAGTTGGGAGAAATCACTTTTCAGCCTTTAAAGGGTGAAGGAGATTTTTGCCAATGCCTTTGTGAAATCCTTTTAATATCCTGGGAATGCAATCATGTTTCTAGATCTTTTAGAATAAATTTTAGAAATTATCTATTGTTTTACATATGAGAATGCTGTGACTTTTGCAAAAATCGCCCAGGTCTTTGGTGGCCGATTCAATCAGATTTCAGTGGTAGCTCAGTATGTAGAGTGGACTTTGGAGGTAGATATATCCAGACTTACAGAATATTTCCCAAGGCAATAGCATATTTTGTTTCCTCTATTCACTTTTTCCTTTCTCTTACCATATCACTTAGAGGCTAAGAAAGTCTAAGAAGAGCCCTACCTTCTCCCAAATATAATAACTTTCAAACTGGAATGGGCTTCTGATATAACTAAGAACTGTGCTACATCAAATATGCAACGAAGAAATAAATCACAAACTTATTAGGCATGATTTTAATACGTATTCTGGGTCCTTCTTATTTTATCTCACAGACTCACATGCTGCTACACTTTGATTTGAAAGATGCTTCTAACACATGTAAATTTACTCTCATTGATGGATCAGTCGCTTAATCTCAAAATATTGCATATGAGTACTATCTTGTTCTAAGATCTATGGTGGCAATTTGTAACTTGATGAAAAAATATACAGTAGCATCTATCAGGTATTTGCCTCTGGCTTCTTATGTGACAAGACCCTCTGTGACTTCTGGAATTGCTCAAGCTTCTGAGCTCCCAAGAAGCATCCTTGACCCAAAAAACTCAATGAACTTGCTGACTTAAGGAAGCATTCTTGAGGTTGTTATTCCAGAATCCAAGAATCATTAGGACCTGAGGTAAACCCAATGTTTTTCAACTGGCAATTTTTTTTATTTGCTTCTAATTCATTGTCATCACTGTATAAAAGTGACCTAACCTACAGAATACAGACTTATTTGCTTATTCTGTCATGAACTGTCATGAGCTATCCTAGGCAACTAGAGCCTCAGCCCATGGCTGGGCAAAGTATTAACTTTTGGCATTGTACCTAGGTCTATTCTTGCCACAAACTAATATTATAAAGCATTTTCAGTTTTTAAAACTCAAAACAGAGATATAAAAAACTAAGTATTAAAATTGCATATAGACACTAGAAATTCCTTAACTATCTCAATGTATAAAACCCAATTGCCCTCTCCTATGGCCTTTCATGCTCTTTCCTCTTGAGAAGGCATGCTCAGGGGGGAACTTATCTGAGAGTTAGATTTCCTAGACTTCAAAGGACTCCATGTAGAATATTAGAGGTGCTGAGAAATATATTTCTTTGTTTTTCCCAACTGGGTTCTAAGAAACTAGCAGATTCACTAGAGCTATATTGAAGAAAAGAGGTCAAAAAAGAGCATTAAAAATCTACTGTAACATTATTAGGAAAAAGGAAAGCAAACTTTTTCACTGACTTGATTATCTTCTTGCTGGGGTCTACAAGCTACAGTAAGTGATACACACATGAAAGCCCTCCTTTCAATGGCTTTCCAACTCTAATTTGATTTAGATTTCCTTTGTTCATTTTCAGCTTGAAAATGAAGGAGCTATGTGTCAAAGAAACCTCAGTCCCACAACTGTAAGAAACTGGATTCAGAAAACCACCAGTGAGTTTGGAAACAGATTCTTCCCCAAAGCCTCCAGGTAAGAGCTCAGGCTGGCTGACACCTTGATTTCAGGCTCTATAAGGTACCAAGCTGTAAGGACCTAGCTGAGCCATGTTGTGCCCAGATTCAGAATTCATGGACCATGAGATAATGAATAGATATTAAGCTGTTAACTTTGTGGCGATTTGTTATGATAGCAAATAAATATTGAGTGTTAAAATGCTGTTACAGTCAGCACAAATTTGGCAATGAACTTATTGCTTTTAACAGCCAAAACATCAAGTAGCAATTTAATATTCAGAACATGAGGTCTTCACATAGCAAGCTTTTGTAAACAGAATATCTGGACCATTCCTTTGGCTTCCTAAAGGCAATCGCTCCTTCAGCACATTTGTCTTAAGGGCAGTCACTTTCCTTGTAGGCTAGGCAGCAGTATCTAACATTCACCTATCACAATCTCTGATAACTTAGAAAGCTCTGCTGTCTCTTTTCTTTGTTCTCCTTCTTGAGAGAAATCTTTCTATGTATAAGAAACTTAGTTACAAGGCTCAGAAAAAAGCCATAGATGCCCCATTGCCGTATTCTGGCAGACTTTAATCTGTTACATGTTGTCAAACCTCAACACTTAAATGAAAATAGACTTTTAAATGTGACTTCTGTTCAGTCATTTTTCACCTTGTAGACATTTAATTCCTTAACTTAAGGTAAGCATAAAGGAGGTTTCTCAAAAGTTTATGAACCCTATACATATAGTGGGGCCCCCACGCCCTTGAAGTAAATGTGATCAGTGCCATATTAGTTTGCTAGGGCTGCTATAACTTAGTACCACAGACTGGGTGGCGTAAATGACAAGTATTTATATCTGCATAGTCTGGAGGACTAAAATCTAAGATTACGGTATTGGCAAGGTTGGTATCTTCTGATGGCCTCTCTTCTTGGCTTGCAGATGGCCATCTTCTTCCAGTGTTTTCACATGGTCCCCTCTGTGTGTCTGTGTCCCAATCTCCTCTTCTTATAAGGATATCAGACTTATTGAAATAGGTTCCACCCCAATGATCTCATTTAACCTTAATTATCTTTTTAAAGACCCTATCTTCAAGTATAGTCACATTCTGAGATACTGAGGATTAGGACTCAGTGTATGGATTCTGAGGGGACATAATTCAGCCCATAACAGGTGACATCCAGTTATTTCAGGAGTATAGCCTCATTTATTCATGACCCTTCCAGTCAGGGCATTAGAAACTTTCTCACTGTGGCCATGGAGTTCCAGAAGAGGTTTATCTTTCATGTAGGCAAGAGAGCATGATAGGTATATCTACAAAAATGATGTGATAGGAAGTAATAGAGCCATAATAAAGTAAAGTCTCCTGATATAATGTCCAGTGGCCCTTCTATTGCATTGTACCATTATTACTAATTTATAGCAGAAAGCTTCTCAAGAAACCATATGTATTCTGTTAGAGTGACTAGAATAATCTATTAAATTAGAAAACCATCAGCATTTCTCCATTCAACTGTTTATCTCTCTTAGACTCTCTTCATGCTTCCTGAAGTATCTACATAATGGCGATGATATATTTTATTTAATTTCATGTATTTCTTTCACTGAACATAAAAGCTAATTAAAATAATCCTTGACATTTATTGAGTCGAGATGTAGCAAACGCTGTACAGAGTGGTTTACAAATATTACCTTATTGAACTCACAATACCCTGTGAGCTAAATACTATGGTTACTCCAGTGTTACAGAAAGGGAACTGAGGGTTAGAGATTCTGTATCTTACCAAAAGTCACACGACCATTAGATAACAAACAGCGCCAGATATATCAAGGTCTACCCAACTGCTTTTTGCTGACGATTAGCTTCAGAATATAATAAGCAAAACTCCTATCATAGAATCAAGAAAAGTGGCATCACCATTCATGAGTTCTCATATACAATGCAAAAATATATTGACAAAAGATAACTCAGTAATTGTATTACTATACAACATAAGCTCTGGCTGTCAACCTGGCATTACAAAACTTTTGTGCTTCTGTATGTGAAACATGTCATGGGTCTTTAGACATGGGAAATCCCTTTCTATTTTATACTAAATTATAATATTCTTTATAAATAAAGCATTACATTCACATATTAAACATGAAATTAATAATAGAATATAATCTTCAGACTAATGAGAAACTACCCTGGTACATAAGTCAAAATCATTAAGATAATGGCTATGACTACCTACCTCTGAAACAATATGAAAAAGGAATAGGCATTTTCAAGAGGAAAAACGTGAACATCAAGCATGTCTTAGAATAAACAGGCCTACATAGAAAGCAAATATATTCCAATATTTTCCCAGGAATTAAAATTAAGCCAAAACTCACCTAGTTAACTTGCTAGAAAAAGAAAAATTCAATATTTTAATGACACTACAAATGCCAGTTGACCAATTTCAAATAAATTACCACTTCTTAGTAATATTTTTATTTATCCAGTATTTTTCTAGCAGTCTGTGAAAAGCAACGGTTCTCTTTTCTTCTCAAGCCTTGAACTGAAACAAACTTCTCTGCAAATTCAGCGCCACGACCAGGACTCCAGCTTCATTGAAAGCATGGTTGGTCTGCTTAGAAGTGCTTCAACAGCTAACCTCACCTCAAACTGTGAAATGGTAAACGCCCTCTGCTGGTTAAAAGCCTGGGGCCACAGCATAAAAACCCTTAAAAATGTGAAATAAAGATTCCAGATAAACATGTACTATGAAAACTTTCTACCAGTAGATCTGCACTAAAAGAAATGTTAAAGGGAAATTTTGGAGCAAAGATTATGCCGGATGGAGACTTGAATCTATGTAAAGGAATGAAGAACACCAAAATTGTAAATATATGAGTAAACATAAAAGAAAATTTGTCCTCATTTTTAAATTACTTAAAAGATAAGCGGCTTTCTTCTTTCTATTTCACACTCACATATTGTTATAAAGTGCCAGCCACATCCTTGTCAGAGTAAAACAGATTTCTTCATTTGGGGTGCCCAGATGCTAATGGTTGCTTTTAATTTCAACAAAGAGGAGATCATCACTACCAATGACTCCTTCATTGCATAAACTACGTGGCCTATGTGTTTCCAAATAATTTTACACATAGCAACTTCAGTGGTGTAGTCAAAGCTGAGAATAAAAAGCTTGTTAACAAAAGGAAAGTCATCTCTATATTCCAGAAGCAAGATGACCCCAACATCAAATGGGATGATGCTACTAATGAATATGTTGCGAAGTCCATTGAGCCTGGGGTTCACTTGATGCTAAAAGGGTCATCATCTCTGCCCTTTGTTGTGATATCTGAATATTTGTGGTGCTCCAGCTCTCAGCACACTTTCCATCCCAGATTCCCTGAACTATGAGAAGTATAACAACTTCTTCGAGATTGTCGTAATGCCTCCTGTACCACCAGCTGCTTTGCTTCCCTGATGAAAGTCATTTTAGATGATTTTGACGTCATGGAAGAACCGCAGTCTATCTCATCACTGACACTCAGAAGACTGGATAGCCCATCTGGGAAACTGGTATGACAGTGTGGGCCTAATCAGAACATCATTCATGCATCTAATGAAGCTGCCAACAGTATTAGCGAGGTCATCCCTAAATTGAATGGGAAGTTCACTAGCATGGTTTTTTTGTGTCCCCACCCCCAATATGTTGGGTATGGATCTTACTTACCATCTGGAGAAAGTTACCAAGTATAATGACATCAAGAAGGTGATAAAGCAAGTGTCAGAGGGACTTCTCGAGGGCATCTTAAGCTATACTGGGAATCATCATATCTCCTGTGACTTTAACAATGACACCTACTCTTCTACATTTGATTCTGAGGCTATCATTGTCCTCGGTGACCACTTTGTCAAATTAATGTCCTGATATAATGATGACTTGGATTACAAAACAAGGTGGTGTATCTTATAGTTCACATGGCTACCAAGAAATATAAGTTCCTTGGACAACCAATCCCAGTACTAGCAAGAGAGAAAGAGAGAAGTCTCCAGCTGCTGGGGAATCTGTTCCTTAACTTAGTCTCTTAACACACTGCGGATTTTCTATTCTCAACCCAATTTCCATCACATACTCTCTAAGGAAGGAAAATGGCTTAGAGAGCCTTACTTTGTCACCATTAATATAGTGTATTATATCCCACAGAAAATATAATTGACTGTTTAAAACAAGAATAAAAAAAAACATGCTGTTATGGTAGGATTTGTATTGTATGACACAGAGAACAGAAAGGAGGAATAGCAGCATACTGTCACAGAGTAGAGAAGAGATATAATATTTTTGAAAGTAAATATGTATATACCCTAGACACAGGGCAATTCCTTAAAAAATAAAGTTGATTATAAGTTGAGCGGAGATAAAACAATATTCAAAAATATTCAACCAAAGAGATACAAGAAAGAATATGAAACAAAAAACAACAATGAAACCCTGAAACAAATAGAAAACACAGAGCAAGATCATAGATTTAACAAAATCACACTGACAGTTACAATAAAGTGAAGTGGGCAGGTTGAATTTAAAAAAAAAAGACAATAAGAATTACACTTTATAAGTAAAAGCAAAGAAGTGTTCAAATAAATGGATGGGGGAAAAGATATATTATACAATCACTAAGTATAAGAGAGTTGGAGTAACTATATTATCAAAGTATATTTCAGAACAAGGAATATTATTACGGGAAATAAAGGAACTTATCATGATGATAAAGTGGTCAATCATGAACAAGGCATAACAACCCTAAATGGACATGCAACCAAGAACAGAGCTCAAACAACAACAACAACAACAACAACAACAACAACAACAACCACTAAGCAAAAATAGAATTGAAAGAAGAAACAGAAAACTCTGCAATTATAGTTGCAGGTTTCAAAGTTCCTCTCTCAGGAATTCATAGAACAACTAGACAAAAGATCATTATAGATACAGGAAACTTGAATATCATCAATGAACTAGATTAATTGATAATTACCAAACACTCTAGCCAACAAAAGCAGACTATGCAATAGCACTGGAAAAGTTACCATAGACAAAGTGAACCTGAGACAAAGTAAATCTCAACGGTTTTCTTAAGAGACAGTTTTAAAATTTATTATACTCAGTAATAATAGCTAACATTTTTATTGTAATAAACATACATAATATAAAACTTACCATTACAATTCAGTAGTGTTAAATATATCTACACTGTCTGAAATTTAAAATATTAAAATAAATCAACATATATTCTCTGACTACAACAGATTTAAATAAGACAACAATAACAAAAAGCTATCCAGAAAGTCCCTCAGTATGCAAAAATTAAAGAAAACACTTCTAAATATACAAGAGGTTATAAGATAATTTAGAAAATATTTGAACTAAAAAAAATGAAAGTATAACATATCAAAACCTTAGTTGCAGCTAAAGAAGTGCTTAGGTGGGAATCTATACCTTTAAATGCTTATATAAGAAAAGAAGATCTAATATTCATGATTAGAGCTTCTCTCTTAAGAAGCTAGTAAAGAAGAGAAAATTAAACCCAAAGAGGTAGAAAGAGTGAAAATCAGAAACACAGCAAATGGACGAACAATAGAGAAAATCAGTGAAATCAAATGCCAGATCTTTGAAATCATCTGTTAAATTGATCTAACTAGGCCAATAAAAAAATATAGAAAAGATATAAATAACCAATATTTTATAAATCAAAAAAGGTATACCACTACAGAAGCTACTGATGTTATAAGGGTATCATAAGGGAGTATTATGAAAACCTTACCCTAATAAATTTGGCAACATAAATAAAATTATTTGAAAGATACAAATTACCAAAACTGACTCAAACAATAAAATTGAGTATGCTTATGTATACTCAATTTATAGAAATAGTCTGTAATTTAAAATCTTCCTACAAAGAGAATTCTAGTCCCAGAAAAACTCTAAAGAAAATATCAGCAAATCAAATCCAGCAATGTTAAAATACACCATAACCAAGGATAATTCATCTAAGACCATAAGGTTGATTAAACATTCAAAGTTAAATATAATTTAATAAGAGAAAAAGTATATGATCATTTCAATAGATGCAGAAAAAGTATTTAACAAAATCCAATACCATATATGATTTAAAAAAAAAAAAACTCAGCAAACTAGAAAGAATATCAGGAAATTATTCAACCTGATAAAGGGACTCTGAAAAACCTATAACAAACATACTTAATGGAAAAAACTAAATGCTTTCTCCATGAGACTAATAAAAGGCAAGGATGTATCTTATCTTTTAAATTTAATGTTGTACTGTAAGTTCTAGTAAGTACAATAGCATAAGACATATAACTGTCTATTTGCACATGACAATTATCTATTCAGAAATCACCAAAAAAGCTAATAAATGAATTTAACAAGAATTCGAGCTGTAAGGCAAATACATATAATCAACTGTATTTCTGCATGCTAGCAATGAACAATCAGAAAATAAAATTTTTAGTCCAGTATACAATCCAAAAATGTGAAATATTTAGGGAAAAATCTGTCAAAAGATATGTAAGACCTGTATACTAAAAACCATTAAAACATTGTTCAGAGAAATTAAAGAAGACTTAAAGGGAGATATAAGCTATGTTAGTTGAATAGAAAATTCAAGATTGTTAAATTGTCGTTTCTACCCAAACTGATCTATAGATGCAACAAATGCCAGTCAAAATCCCAGAAGACTAATATTTATAATTTAAAAAGTTTTATGGAAATGGAAAGAAATTAGAAGGGCTAAATGATTTTAGAAAACCAAAATGGAAGTTAGAAGACTAAATCTACAGTAATCAATGCAAAATAGTAACAAAGTAAAAAGAAATATATAGACCAAAAGAATAGAAAATAAAACTCAGATACAGATTCATACATGCATAGTCAGTTTAGTTTTAGTATTTATGACAAGGTAATTAAGTGAGGGTAAAGTCTTTCCAATAAATGGTGCTGGAACACTTAAATATTCATATGGAAACAACTGAAACTCAACCATCACCTGACACCATACATAAATAATAGTTCAAAACAGCTTATCAGTCTTTGAAATTTCTAGAAAGTAAAAAACAGGCATAAGTCTTTGCAAACTTGGAGAAGGCAAAGATTTCTTGATAGAATACAAGCATAAATTACAACAAAATGTTGATATATGAGAATATAATGACTTCATAAAATATAAAAACTGCTTTTCAATAAAAGCTGTTGAGAAATGAAAGGACAAATTACAATTTGGTAATACATATATCTGACAAAGGAATTATAGGTTGAATATATAAAGAGCTCTAAACTTAAAAAAAAAAAGGATATATATGTATATATACACATATCCATATACACACAATTTAAAATGCCCATAAAGTTCCAAACACTTAACAAAAGAAGATATTGAAATGGCCAATAAGCACATGAAAAGATGTTCAATATTAAGTCAGACTACAGACTAACTAGGATAACTAAGTTAAAAAAGAAAATACCAAGTGATGAGGAGTGGAGAGCAGCTAGAACTCTACACTGCTGGTAGGAAAATAAAAAGGTACAACTACTTTGGAAAATAGTTTGAGAGTTTCTTGAAAAATTAAGGATATACCAGAAATTCTATTCTTAGGTATTTATCTAAAAGAAATGAAAACATATATCTTCAAATACTTGTTTCTGAATGTTCATAAGCAGCTTTATTCTCAGTTTCCAAAATTTGGATTGTGGTATATCCATACAATGGAATATAAGTCTGCAGCAAAATAACAACAACAATAATAGTAATAATAATAATAATAATAATAATAATAATATGCTATGGATGCAGCAGCAACACAGATGAATCTCAAAAATGTTATGCAGAGCAAAAGATAAACAGAAAAATTGCATACTTAGATGAAATTCTAGAAAAGGCAAAGCTATTTTACTGTGAGAAATAAGTCTTTGGTTACCTGGGCCAGGGGTGGGAGAAATTGACTGGAAGGAACACATGGGTACCTTTTTGGGGGGATGCTGGAAGTGTTCTCTGTCTTGATTTGGGTGGTATACATGAGTTTTAAATTTGTTAAAACTCATAGTGTAAACTTAAAATTGGCATATTTTATATGTAAATTATACTTCAATAAAATGTGAAGGGAGAAAAAAAAAACCTATAGAACTTTTTCCAATCTATATGATCATAATTCTCTCTTTTCAGTTCAATTTCCATAAAACTCCTACTGACTTCCCCCACGTCCCTGGTGTTTACCTTTTGACCTTATTCTCTTGAGAAGCCATTTCCTTTCTCTAATCTGGGATCTTCTTGTTACCACCACTAACCTGACCCCAGATCATTCTGGAAAGTAGGATACAGACTTCTCAACTTTGCCCTTACTACTCCCCCCGCCCCCATTTTTACTAGACTTATATATCTTTGTGAGGAATAATAATAGTCATGTAAACTTCCATTTGAAAATCTTTAGAAATCAAAGCCTGAACTCAAGTGTCTGACATTTAAGGTTTTTCATATTCTCGTCTGAGCCTATTTTCCTCTATGTGTCTTATGCTGCATTAAAATTAAAATGCTCATTCTTTTTCATAAACATCCCATGTTTTTCCATCTCTGACATTTTGTTCATGAGTATGATCTCCTGGAATTTCTTTCCTCCATAAAACCTCATAATGCAAACCCATCCTTCCTTCCTTCCTCCTAGGTCCAACTTAAAAGTCACTTCCAAATGACTTTCACTTTCTACAAACTCCTGAAACCAGAAATTTTTACTCTTTCCTCAGAATTCCCATAACCCTTTGTACATTTGCTCCCTTAAAATCTAAAAACCTGCCTCTTCCTTTTTTTTTCTTTCTCTTTGCCTCTTCCTTTTAATATCTTCCTAGGATAATAATCAATGATGTGTGAATGAATGAAGATCCCATGGTTCTAAATAAGCACTTTACTGAGAACTTTCTAATGTCAAACCCTACAATAGGTTGACATGTACCCCACTTTTCCTTTTGAACTTAAACTGCTCACCACTGTCTAACCTGTCAATCATCTTTTATACAGAGAGAAAAAACATATATAGTTATGGAAATTCTTCATAGTTGAAAGTGCTGTTCTTTATTACTTTCCCATGTGTAAAATAATGGGTGGTGCCAGCAAGTCCTTTCTTTCCAGGGGATGAAAGGGAACATCCTGTGCTGTGGGTGGCAGCCATGGCAAGTGTCCACATGGTCCATCACAGTACATGATCATTTCACAATTTACACAGCATATTAATCATTTTTGGTTATGAAATAAAGAACTCTAAAATTTAAATAGTTTGCAAAAATAAACATATATTTCTCACACACAAGCCTAAGAGTTGCTGCAACTCTGCTCAGCCCAGCTCCATGAAACTTTTTATTTCGGGACCCAGGTTAATGGAAAGCATTTTTGCTGTTATATATATAAAGTTACATTGCCAAAGCTTCACAATGACATGGGAAGTATATTCTGCAAGTAGAAAACAATCACATGGCAAAAGATATGGATATATACCTCTTGAGGAGGAAGAACACAGTTGGGAACAGTAATAAAATCTACCACCCACAGTTACCTAAGCTGAAAGAGTAGCCCCATTCTTTAGAACTAGGCTATGCTCTCTCTTGATGCTCTTCTCAAGCTATCTACAGCTTAAGGAAATAGGAAAAGCAATCATTACTTTCATGATATAGTTGTATAGGACTTAAGTTCGGCTCCAAAATGCAGGCTAACTACATATGGAAAGGATAATAAGGAATTTTCTGCATAAAGACCTTGGGGTTGTAGCTTGCCTGCCATTCATCAGATGCCCAGAATCAATTACACAGCATGCCCTGGAGCCTGGATGAAACAAAAAAAATCTGATTGAATCAGGAAAGCCTAAATACTCTTTCATTCATCTGTTGTGAGTGAAAAATATACACTATTTAAAAGAAATAAAATTCCTCCACCCAGCAAGTGTGATAACTTGATAAACCACTGATTAATATGTTAGACTTATTATTTCACCAGGTCTTCAAATCTTATTATACATGTCAATTGGTCACAGAGACAACCCAACTGTGACCTTCCTTAAAAATTAGGAACAATCCCAGTTTCAGCCAATTCCTCTTTTGTTCACAAAAGAAGACAAAGAGTCCTAAATTGTGAAGAACTGTTTTAAAATTTAGCTTTGGATGCAGATGAATAGCTTTGTAAAAATGGACTCTAGAATTAAATGGCATAAAAGATATTCTAATATCTTATGTGAATGTCATCAATAAGGGCTCTTTTCAATCTGCTTTATGGAAAAATTCAGAACCTCAAAGTGCTGTCCAGACTGGCCAAATGCTCTATGGAGAAAGCCATGGAAAAAAAAAAAGCAAATGTCTGGTTAGATTAAGGCCTTCTGCCTTTTATATTAGATAATCAGCAAGATAAGAACTTTATTGCATTCATAGACTATTGTTACAGAAATCACCATCGAAGGCAGGGGATATAGACTCAAAAGCTTTAGAAACAGGTAGGGTAGCAACTCTCTCTTTGTCAGAAAGTAAGGAGAACCACTCCTCCTCCATGGTAGCCAGTCTCCAAAATGGCTCCCAATAATTCCTGCCTCCTGCTATTCATATCCTGGTGAAGACCCCTCTCACTTCATGACCAGAGTGGGTATTGTGTGACTAATAGGATACAATAGAAGTGACAGTATGTCATTTCCAAGATTAGGTTATACAACACTGTGGCTTCTGCCTTGGACCCCCTCTCTTGGGTCAGTCACTCTGAAAGCCAACTTCTATGTAGCAACTGCACCATAGATATGCCAAAATGAAAGGGAACTAAGAAGCCTCTGGCCAACAGCCAGGAAGAAAATGAGGCCTTTGGTGCAACAGCCTGAGAGGAACTGAGGCCTACCAACAATCATATGAATGAGATCAGTAGCAGACTCTACCCTCCACTGAGCCTTCACCTGAGATTGCAGCAGGAACTAACAATTTGACTTGCAACTACATGAGATACTTTAAGTCTAAACCACTCATCTAAGTCTTTTCCATATTCTGACTAACAAAATCTGTGAATTGTTTGTTATTTTAACCTGCTGTTTTAGAGTAATTTATTATGTGGCAATAGATATTTAATATATCTGACTGTTAAGCTTGTGTCTGTTGAATCTTGTTTTTCAAAAGACAAAGAAAAAATGAATCTTTTTACTTTGTTCCTTACTCTTTTCTAATTTTTCCTTAGCAATGAATTGATATCAATATTTTATAATATATACATTCTAATTTCTAAAAGCATTTGCAATCTTAAATTAGATACATATACATTAAAATATAAGATCGATATTTATCAATGTAAAATTTCCCTTTCTACAGTGGGAGGTTAAAATTCTACTTCTAGTGATATATAATTCACTTTGCTGACATGAGTAGTATGATCTGAAATGCTAAGATTTTGTTCCTGTTGTTTCTGTTAGACTAACACAACAGGCACCAAACTTTTCCAATCTTTTAATAATTATAATGAAGAAGACTCTATTGTAATATTTATATCATCACCATATATAAATACTTATCAGCATTATTTTAATACTAATCACATTTATACCTTTTTAAAGCAAAAAGTTCTTACTAAATACATTTTGTAAATAGATCTTTATATTAAAGACAGAAATAGTTTGAAAGTAAAGTGGGAAAGAAATGGCAAAATAAATATTTTTAGCTATTATTAAGAAATCTTAAAACTCCAGTTATAGCTTAGATGATATTACCAAAATTTGAGAATTATATATACACTAAAAGCTAGTTTGAATATACTTTTCCTTTCACTATATTGACTTGATTAGCTAATTGACAAATTTTTATCAAATTGTTTGGTTACTAGTAAAATAAAAGCTACCATATACTGAATATTTATAATACATCAAGTTTGTATACTTGACACACTTGAGCATAGGTTTTATTATTATAAACTAGGAGAGGCTAAAGCTTTTAAAATCATAACTAAATTGTCCATGGTTCTCCTGTTAGTAAGTGGTAGAGGATTTACACCCAAATAGTTCTAGAATTCCTAGTTTTACAATTGCACTGTACTGTGGTCTTTAACCATGTGGCTAAAAATTTAGTTCTTCATTAATTGTTCTTCCATCTAAACTCCTACGGCACTAAATATAGACTTTTCCAGATAACATAGGACCTAAAATGACGCTGCTGCTGCTGATGATAATGATAGTTTCACATACCAAATCTTTAATATATTAACATATAATATTTGTTTTACAAGTATTTGTTCAGTTAATCCTCACAATGATTTTGATAAAATGTATAAAACATGACAATAATACTCATTTTACAGAAGAGGATAATGAAGAACAGCCATGATTCAGTGTAAAAAGAAAGAAAATAGTTTTAAGTCTGTAACTGAGCCCCTCGATTCTACCATAAAATCCTGTCATATTTATGAATCACTAAAATAACATATAATTTCCTTATAAAATAAGGTAGTTGAACAAGATATTTTAAAATTTTTATTAGCCCATACAAATATGTCTTATCTAATTGTAAGCATTTTGAAATCTAGTGCAATATTTATATCTATTTTCTCACTACCTGAAAGTGTAGAAGCAATTCAACAAATATTACAGAATGTCTATGAACCCTAACTTAAAAGGAAACAAAAATGCTAGTCACCATATTAGAAGCCTGTATCGATAACATCGTAAGTCCTCTTGTCTGATGTTCTTGAACACACAGATATCTCCTATGGCATCTCAACTCCTATGAACAATATTTCTTTCACTATAGTAATGCATCTTCTTCACTGATTTATTGCTATATATAATATTGAGCTCCAACAAATACATGTAATTTTTCATTAAAAGTCTGTATGCTATTTAAATGGAATACATAATGATTTTCATGATTATTTCTGTAATTTTGTGTTAACATCTTTTTCTTTAAACTGTCAAAGCCAAATTCTGGCTTCTCAAAATCTATTTGATTAAGTGCTTTCCTAAACACTGAATAAACAATGTCAAAAAATAAACTGTCAGTGTCAAACTGCAATATAATCTTACAATAACACTTAAGGTTAATTAGGAAGAAGCCCATCCTTCTAAACCCAAATAGTTCTAACATAATAAAAAATAGATCAATTACTAGATATATGTTAAGAACATAACCTATACAATAGTGATTGAATATTTGACAATGATGTCAAAAAGTCAAGGTCCTCAAACATAACTAAGACCACTTATAAGTTTTGAAGGTAAATTACATATAACTAAAGACATGAAAAATTATTTTTGTATGATTTCTCAGATGCTTATTGATCTAAGCCTTTCAAAGCCAAGTACAAAGCGTATTTCTCTGTCTACTATTATGACATCTATTCCTGAGTAAAATACAAAATTAAAGAAGAAAAATAAAGATGTCTATCTATATAGAAAGTCCTCAATAAATAGTGATTACTCTTGAAAATGTGATGAAAAATATTTAATTAATAATTTTCGTAACAAAAACTAATAGTTTTAAATATCTGTTAAATATTAATGAGTTGTTCACATTTAATATTTTTAGTGAATATATAAGCCTATCATATCCAAAATATCTGCAAAATAAATAATATTTTAGTGTATGCTGCATGTCAAATATTTTGCTAAGAATTTTATAGAAACTATTTCATTTTACATGTAACCATATTAAGTACTATTATAATTATCTCTACCTAATACATGATGAAAATAAGGCTAAGAGATTACAAAATTTGCTATACATTTAGTAAGCAGCAGAGTTGAAATTCACTACTAGAATCTGAGCCCTAAATCACTTGACAAGACTCTTGAGACCAGAACAAGACAAAAAAAGCAGACTCATGAATATGGACAACAGTTTAGTGGTTACCAGAGGGAAAGGTGGAAAGAGGTAGATAAGGGTAAAGAAGGTCAAATATATGGTGACAGAAAGAAATTTAACTTTGGGTCGTGAACACACAATGCAATATACATATGATATATTATTGAATTATACACTTGAAATCTATATAATTTTATTAACCAACATCACCCCAATAAATTTAATGAAAAAAAGAGAAGTAAAAAACTTGAGCTGATTTTTATCAGTTCTACAAAATTGTTTATATGCTTTAGCTATGCTTGGAATGTCTTTTCCTCTATCAAAATAATATCATTCCTTCCTTCTTTAAATGTCTAATTCAAATGTCACTTTCTCCATGGCTCTGACTTCCCACCACCACCTGATGAAAACAGAAGTCTGTACTCTTTGCTTAGAATTTCCACAACTCTCATACATTTCCTGCTCTAAAATCCAAAAGTCTTCTTTCTGTTAATATCTTCCTAACTCTCATGGGTTTAATAATAGATGGGTGAATAAAATAGATAGATCAATGAATCAATGATGGTTCTCCTAAATAGGCACTTTACTAAGAACTTTCTACAGTCAAACCCTTATAATAGATTAACATGTACAACAGTCCCCCTTTATCCTGGTTTTGCTTTTTTAAAATTTTAGTTACCAATGGTCAACTACAGTCTGAAAAAAATATTAAATGAGAATTTCTAGAAATAAACAATTCATAGGTTTTAGATTGTGCACCATTCTGAGTACCATGAAAAAATCTCATATTAGCCTACTCTGTCCCACCCAGAAGATAAATTATTTCTTTGTCCAGCTTATCCACTTTATATAGGCTAACTGCCTATTAGTCACTTAGTAGCCATCTTGGTTATCAGGTTTTCTATCACAATATTGCAGTGCTTGTGTTCAAGTAAACTTTATTTTACTTAATAATGATTCCAAAGCACAAGAATGATGATTCTGATAATTTGGATATGCCAAAAAGAAGCCATGAAGTGCTTCCTGTAAGTTAAGAGATGAATGTTCTTGACTTAATAAGGCATTTCATCATCTCATATCATCACAAGAATAAGAGTGAGTACAGTACAATAAGATATCTTGAGAGAGAGACCATATTCACATAACTTTTATTACATTATACTGTTACAATTCTTCTATATTATTAGTATATAACTATTGATAATCTCTTACTGTGCCTAATTTGTAAATTAAACTTCATCATAAGTATGTATGTATAGAAAAAACATAGTCTATAGATAGGGTTTGATACTATCTGGGGTTTCAGGCTTCAGGTGGGAGTCCTGAAACATATTCCTCATGGACAAGAGAGATTACTGTACCAAAATTCTCTTTTTGAACTTAAGCTAGCTATTCATTAGAATAAAAACAAATAGAAACTGTACATGAGGAATAGCTAAAATAGGCATACAAAAAACCTCACTCTAGAATTTTTCTAATAAAACTTAAAAGCAACCCTCAAAATAATCAGCCATATACTTTAGAAAAATAACTGTCTGCTTGAACAAGATTCAACATTCTATTAAGAAAGACTATAAAATTCAGACACTCAATAATGTAAGCTCAATAATGTCCATCATCCAATAAAAAAATTACCAGATATATGAAGAAGAAAAGAAAAATCAGTAAATCGACACAGATACCAAAAAGAAAGAAGGAAAAAAAAGAATTACTAAAGATTGTATAACGGTTATTTGAAATATATTAAATAATTTAAAGTAAAGCATACATAATAATAAAACAAATAGGGGATTTCAATAAAGAAGTGGAAACTATAAGATAGGCATAGCAGATTAGACACTGATAGAGAAAAATTAGTAAACTTAAATTAAGGGCACTAGATACTAACCAGAAGCACTAGAAACATTAGAACTATCACACCAGAAAATTTTTTTAAAAAACTATAATTAATATGTTAGAGGATCTAGTCAAAAAGGTAGACAACATGAACAAATATATGGGGAATTTCAGCAGAAAAAAAAATAGTATTTATAGGAAAAAGTTAAAATAAAATGCTAGAAATAAAAGTTAATGATAATAGTCATAAAGAATGACTTAGAAAGACTTATTAGTGGTTTTGACATAGTCAAGAAAATAATCAATAAATATGAAGATAAGTCAGTAGAAATTACTTAAGCTAAAACACATTTTAAAAAAAGCATGAAAATGTAAAATAAACAGAATAGAACATCAAAAATCAGTGAAAATATTAAATAATCTAACATAAATGGAACTGAAAACCCAGAAGAAGAACATAAAAAGTAACAGGGAAAAAAACAAAAAACATTTAAGCACATCAAACTCAAATGGCTGAATATTAAAGACAAAACACTGAATATAAGCAGAGAAAAAATGAAACAAAAATTAGAATTAGACTAAAATTTTTGATAGAAACTATGAAAATAGACTACAGAGTGACAAAGAAAATACCTGCGAAGCCAGAAAGATATGTTCATCAAAAGTAATTTTCAGTTTACACAAAACTTAGAAAACGTATTAGCAAAAGAATTTAACTACAAGAAATTTTAAAGGAAGTTCTTCAGCCAAAAGAAATATTTCACAAGAAAAGAAACTTCGATCTACAGAAAAAATAAAATTTGCTAGATATGGTTAATAAAGGCAAGTACAAAAGATATTCTTTTCTTAATCACACTAAAGAAAAAATAACTAATAGTCTAAAGTGGGACCTGTCAAATTTTTTCTTTAAAGAATCATATACTAAATATTTTTGTTTCATGGGCCATAAGGTCTCTGTTGAAATTATTTAACTATGTCTTTGTAGCATGAAAACAGCCATAAACTATACATAAATGAAAGAGCATAACTGGTTTGGGTTTAAGGGCTGTATTTTTCTAAGGTATGAAAACAATAGGAAAAACATTTTTAAAGAATGAATTGAAAGTATACTATTGTGGAGTTCCAATCAAGATGGCAAAGAAGGTAAATGCTGTGCTCACATCCTCTCATAAACACATCAAAATTAGCACTAAACTATAGAGCAACCATCATTGGGACTTACCTGAAGTCCAGCTAAAAAGTTTTACAGTTGAGGACACACAGAAAGGCCCCCCTCAAGACTGGTAGCAGGTGCAGACACATGAAACTGAATGGTCCAACACCTGTGTGTAGCAGTAGAGAATCAGGAGAAATATCTTGAGTGCGGAGGTCCTCTTGGAAGAGTGAGAGGTCCCAGGCCCACACCAGTTCCCCAATCAGGTTTCCAGTGCTGAGAAGAGAAGTCCCCACAACTTTTGGCTGTGAAAACCAACAGAGATTGTGATTGAGTGAGACAAAGGGCTATGCGGGTAGCAGACATCCCTCTTAAAGGGCCGGCACATAGGCTTACTTGCTGACTGACTCACTTGCTCTGAGCTACAGTGCTGGGGCAGCAACTCAAAGGGCACAAGAAACATATAAGGAAGAAATGAGTTGTCTGGCTTCAGGTTGAGGGCTGGAGTGGCAGAAATGCTGGCAGAAGATATTATTCCTTTGTTGAGCCCCACCCATACACAGCTTGCAGACTCAGAAGGCAGCCATATCTGAGTCTCTGACAACGTAGCTAACACAGGTCATCCCACCCCAGTATATCCCTGAGACCCTACCCCTCCCAACTGGTGGGCCCACTCAAGCCACTTCCAGTGGATTTTTCATACAAACTCTGTCTTGGCTCATGCTGAAGACTTTCCTAAAATCCCTCAAGTTTCACAAAACCTGAATAAGTAGCATCTGGCCTTGGCATACCCTGTACCTTCTGCTGAGCAGCCCCAAGCCCAGCACTAGTGGTAGACAGCCTTGGTTTATGGTTTGGCCTCTTGAGGCACTTCCAAGCTCAGCATGGGTGGCAGCAATCTGTAGATTTTTTTGTGATTCATGCCAGATGGCCTCGGGCAGGGCATAGGCTGCAGGTGAACTTGGCCTATAGTAGCGCTCTTTTCAGGAGCCCCAGCCTGCATGCCTGATGGCCAGCTTTTGTCTAAGCCAGAGAATCACCTGGGGTCACATCTGAGGACAACACACCCAAAGGGCAGTAAGAGCAGACACTAGAGCCCCGCTAAATTGAATCCTGCTCTATAAGGTCAGCCCCTGCACAACAGCTCCTCCACTGGTCACGGCCAGGCATTACAACCAATCAGCTTCAGGGTCAGTCCCTCCCACTGATGAGTAAACAGCAACCAAGTCTCAACTACAAAAGGAGGACACACACGACTCATACAAGAGACATACCTGGAGCACCTCGCTCAAGTGACCAAGGAAAACTGTGCCACTGGAACCCACAGCACACCTACTATATAAGACCACTCTACTAAAACTGGGAGACATAGCAGCCCTACCTAACACATAGAAACAAACACAAATAGACAGTCAAAATGAGAAGACAAAGAAATATGTCCCAAATGAAAGAACAGAACAAAGTTCCAGAAAATGATCTAAATAAAATGGATACCGGCAACCTATCAGATACAGAGTTCAAAACACTTGTTATAAGAATGCTCAAAGAACTTAGGAGAAGAATAGAGGAATTCAGTGAGAACTTTAATAAAGAAATAAAAAACATAAAAGTGAAGATAGAAAACATAAAAAAGAACCCATCAGAAACGAAAAATATAATAACTGAAATGAAGAATACGTTAGGAGGAATTAACAGTAGATTAGATGAAGCAGAGGAACTAATCAGTGATTTGAAGATAAAATAACAGAAAAGATCCAATTAGAACAACAACAAGAAAAAAGAATCCAAAAAAAGTGAGTATAGTTTAAGGAGCCTCTGGGACAACATCAAGCATACCAACATAGGGATACCAGAAGGAGAAGAGATAGAGAAAGGAATTGAAAACCTATTTCAAGAAATAATGACTGAAAACTTTCATAACCTAGTGAAATAAACAGACATATAAGCCCAGGAAATGTAGAGAGTCCCAAACAAGATGAACCCAAAGAGGTCCACAAGAATATACATAATTAAAATGCCAGAGGTTAAAGACAAATGGAAATTCTTAAAAGCAGCAAGAAAAAAGCAGTCAGTTACCTACAAGGGAACACCCATAAGACTATTATCTGATTTCCCAAAAGAAAATTTGCAAGCCAAGAGGGATTGGCAGGAAATATTCAAAATGATGAAAAGCATGGGTCTATAACCAAGATTACTCTACCCAACAAAGCTATCATTTAGAATTGAAGGACAGATAAAGACCTTCCCAGGCAAGAAAAAGTTAAAGGAGTTCATTATCACCAAGCCAGCATTACAGGAAATTTCAGAGGGACTTCTTTAAGATGAAGAAGGGGGGAAAAAGAAGATCAAAAATATGAGTAATCAAATAGCAATAATGAAATATCTACCAACAATTACTTTAAATGTAAATGGATTAAATGCTTCAATCAAAAGATAAGCTGCATGAATAAGAAAACAAAACCCTTACATATGCTGCCTACAAGAGACTCACTTCTGATGGAAAGATACACACGGTGTAAAAATAAAGAGATGAAAAAAGATGGTTCATGAAAATGGAAACAAAAAAAAAAGCTAGGGTAGCAATACTTCTACAAGATAAAATAGACTTTAAAAAAAAAACTATAACAAGAGACAAAGAAGCCAGATAGTTCACTTCCAGGTATTTATTTGAAGAAACCTAAAATCCTACTTTGAAGGAAGATGTGACTCCATATGTTCATCACAGCATTTTTTTACAATAGTCAAGATATGGAGATATTACTTAAAGATAGACTGTGATTAATCAAAGATGTATATTGTAATTATGTATGTTGTTGTGGACCTCTTTGGGTTCATCTTGTTTGAGACTCTCTACATTTCCTGTGTGTCCATCGATAGATGAATAGATAAAGAAGAGATGGTATATGTAAACAATGGAATATTACTCAGCCATAAAAAAATGAAATCTTGCCATCTGTAATAATGTGAATGGACCTAGTGGGAATGGTGCTAAGTGGAGTAAGTCAGACAGAGAACAACAAATGCCATATGTGAAATCTAGAGAACAAGATAGACAAACAACAGAAAGAAGCTCATATTTACAGAGTATTTTGATAGTCATCAGATTGGGAAGTGAGGAATGGATGAAAGGGGGAGGGGATTAAGAAGTACAAATGATAGTTACAAAATAGTCTTAGGGACGTAGAGTACAACATGGGGAATATAGTCAGTAGTATTGTAATAACTATGTACGGCATCGGATGGGTACTGGATTTATCAGGGTGATCACTGCATATGTTATATAAATGTCTAATCAGTGTGTTGTACACCTGAATTAATATAATATTGTATGTTAACTACAATTAAAAAATAAAAATATAAAAAAATTTTTAAAAGTATACTGTTGTAAAGTTTCTACCTGAAATGGGAGATATTACTTAAAGGTAGACTGTGATTAATCTAAGATGTATATTGTAAGCCATAGAAAAACACTAAAAATAATTTAATAAGTGCTATCAATAATAAGCCAGTAGTGAAGTTAAAATGAAATCATAATAAATAATTCAAAAGCATGTAGAAAAAAAGAAAAATGGAAGAGAAAAACAAATGGAATAAATAGAAAACTAGAAAGTTGGACAAATTTGAACTGAACCAGATAGTTACATTAAGGGCAAATGAATAAACATACTAATTAAAACACAGAGATGGTCAAATTGAATAATAAATGCTGTCTATAAGAAATTCACTTTACATGTGAAGATATAAATAGGAAAAAAAGATGGGGAAAAAAATACCATGCAAACATAAATCAAAAAAAGCTAGAGTGGCTTCGCTAATAACAAGATAGACTTCAGAACAAAGAATGTTACCTGAGATTAGCGGAAAATTAAATAATGATAAAGGTAGATTCATCAAAAAGACAAAAAACCTAATATGCACTTATCAACAGAGCTTCAAAATACATGAAGTAAAAACTGATAGAACCATAACAAATGAGAAAAAGCTAAATGAGTTCATCACCACCAAACCAATATTGTGAGAAATGTTAAAGGGATTTCTTTAAGAAGAAGAAGAAGAAGAGATAAAAAATATAAGTAAGAAAATATTGCAAAGAAAAAAAACCCTCACTCACAAAGGCAAACGCATAATAAAATCAATGGATCAACCAACTATAAAGCTGGTACAAAGGTTAAAAGACAAATGGAGAAAAATCATGTGTACTTACAATAGTAAATTAAGGGATATGCACACACACACAAAAGAAACAAAAAAAATTATGACAAAAACATAAACATAGAGGGGGGACAAGTAAAATTGGTAGTAATTTTAGACTGTATTCAAACTTAAGAAACCATCCACTTAAAATAGATTGCTATAAACCTAGCTTGGTATATATAAAGCACACGGTAAGCACAAATCCAAAATCTACACAATATGAACAAGAATAAAGAGAAAAAAACCTAAACGCAAAACTAGAGGAAGTCATTAATATGTAAGAGAAGAGAATAAGAAAGGAACCAAGAACTACAAAAACACTCAGAAAACAATTGATAAAATGGTAATAACTACATATCTATCAATATATACCATGAAATTTTATCTAGCCATTAAAAAGAATGAAATCTTACTATTTACAATAACACGGATGGACCTAGAGGTTGTTATGATAAGTGAAATAAATCAGAAAAAGTCAAACCCCACATAATTTCACTTATATGTGGAATCTAAAATACAAAATAAAAGCTCAAACAAACAGAAACAAACTCATAGATACAGAGAACAATCTGCCAGATGGGAGGGGGGTTGAAGGGGAGATCACCTTGTAAATTACATAAATGATTAACCACTATGCTGTACTCCTGAATTTAATATAATATTGAATGTCAAATGTAATTGAAATTTTAAAAAACTAATAGAACTAAAAATAATAATATACAAATCTGTAACCACAGATAGAGATTTCAATACAACTTTCTCAGTAATTGATAAACAAGTAGATAAAACATAAAGATCTAGAAGACCTCAATAACAGTATAACTGACTTAACCCAATAAGAGCAAATTAAACATTCTTTTCAAGTGAACATGGAACATTCAGCAAGATAGACCATAAAACGTGCCATAAAACAACCTTGACTAATTGAAAATAACTAATTCCATACAAAGTGTCTTCTTCAATCATAACAAATTAAATTATACATCAATAACAGAAAGATATCTATAAAACTCTCAAATATTTAAAGATTAAACAACATACTTCTAAATTTCTCACAGGTCAATGAGCAAGTTGAAAGTAAAATTAGACCATGCTTTGAACTGAATGAAAATAATACAATGTAGCAAAAAGTATGGGAAGATGCTAAAGCAATGCTTCTAGGGAAATCAATAGCATATTTATATTATATTTGGCAAAAGTTTTAAATGAATCATCTAAGAACAATAACCTTAACTCTTTTTCTCTCTTCCTCTCCATCAAAGTGAGGTATCTTTAAGGAAGATACATGAGTCCAACAGATAAATTTTCTAAATTACATGCATGTGCATTTTGAAGCCAGACATTATAATCAATTAAGATGAATTTGTAGAACATCTGATCACAAGTAAGGTATCCAGTTTAGGAAATATCACTTTAAGCATTAAATGCAACTGTTTTCCAAAACATTTTTCCTCCTCCTTCCTTTGAAAGTAAAAATGTCTGCTTCAAAACTATAGTTTTGTAATTCATAAAGAAGTTTATTATTTATTGTTCATTAATCTTAAAGATGAAGATGAAAACAGACAAAACACACAGTAGGAAAATATAATTAATATATATTATAATATGATACATATATGATCGTAAATAATGTGTCTTGAACTTAGAGTGACAAACCATCACTAATTGCCTGAGACTAAAGGAATTCTGAAAACATGGGATTTTCAGTGCTAAAACTGGGAAAGTCCTGGGAAAACCAGAAAAAGTTGGAGACTCTGCTTAAACTATATTCAAGATGCGTCTATTTTTGAGACATCTAAAAGAATAATTGAATTAGGCATAAATATCTAATGACTCAAAAGGATCTAGTTTAATAATTTTAAAAATAAAATGTCATCAGAGGGTAAGGGGTGGCGGAAGGGGGAGGTAGACAAGGTAAAGGGGGTCAAATATGTGGTGACAGAAAGAAATCTAACTATGGAAGGTGAACACAGTGTAAAAAAAAAATATATATATATATATATATATATATATATATATATATACATGCCTTATTGTTAGAGTGTACAGCTGAAACTTATTGGATTTCATTAATCAATGTCACCATTAAAAAAATTAATATAAAAAATAAATTTAAAAAAAAACTGTATACTCTGCTCTTCTCTCATCATCCCTTTAATATTACAAGCTCATAAATAGCATATTAAAAGACTTGAAAAGTCCTGTAATGAAGCATTTCTCAAATCCATGTCATTATAAAATAAACATATGTTTAATTTTAAAAAATAAAAATAAAATAAAATGTGTTTAAAATTTAAAAATAAGTTTTAAAAATAAAATTCCTGAAACCAAGGTAATTCAATGTTTGTTTTAAAACACAAATTAAATTTATGTTTTGCTTATTTTCATTGAATCTAATTATATTTGATTAAATCCACAGATTATGTCCCATCGTCTCAATCATGGCCCCATTGATCATTCCTAGACTAGCTCCGTTCATTGGCCATCTTTTCAGTTTGTTCCTTTTTTCTTTCCTTTTCTTTAGTTACCACCATACTTTCTCTATTTCTTAGCATTATACAAGATTGTTTGCAAAAATATACTTAAAATCCCCAGTTCCACTTGCTTCCATCTTCTAAATGTGCAACAAAGTAACCTAGGTTAAACCAGCTACTGACTGGCCTTTCTTTTTTTCTCCATTTTTGATGGTGTAGTCAGTGCAGTGGTTCTCAATGGATGTATGAGTAGTTGTGTGGTAGTGTTTAAGAGTATACAGGGGTGGGCTTTGGTGGTGGGGCAGTACTACAACCACCAAAAGGTCTTCTACGAGTGACATAGATTCCTAAAAAAAACTCAAGTTTATTCTAAAGAACTGGGGTGAGAAGTCGGAACGAATAGTTCAAAATGTCTCATGATTGATTCTGTATTCTCTCTCCATAATGACCCAAGCTCTACAAACATACACACATACATGAATATGCAAATACAACACATACAAACACTGGATCCTGACACAAACTGATTATCTATTTCATTCCTGCTAGTAGGCTCTTCAAACTTCCTTCCTTCCCATACTGCCTCCTTCCCATCCACTGCCTACACACACACACACACACACACACACACACACGCACGCACATGCATGCACACATGCACTCACACCAGCACCATGAAAGCATCTCTTTCTGGGAAGAAAAATAACAGTGAAATAGCAGGCAATTCAAATGGTAGTGTGTTCATCTCAGTAGAACTCTACCATACAAATGTGCCCTTGTAGTCAAATATAGCTCCAAAAAGAGATTAAGCCACATTAAGTTTATGATTTTATTTATGTATTCTCTTTAAACAACATTATTGCCTAGGGTGTTCTATGTTAGTACTATATTTATTTAAAACATTATAGTATTTCATTTGTCTTTTTCTGTTGCAATGTCCAATGAAAAAGAAAACTGAAATTATATGTCACAGACCCAAGGGAGCATGCTGGCTTCACATGGGACATGAAAACTATTCTAAGGTCACTAAATGTACTATTTGGGAAGGCCCATGCCCAGAAAATGGTCCTTGGAGAATACCTGGTGGGTTTATCTACTCTCTAGACTCACCCAGGCAATGCTTTTTGTCTATCTGCTTAGCCAAGATTAAACATTAGAAAGTGATGTCTGAGTTTGTCAGAGAATTTTCCTTTTAATCTTACATAAATTTGTGGAGAATGCCAAGAATAAAATTCCTTGATTTTTAACAAGCTGCTTTCCTCACTGGGAAATGAATTTGGATGATATCTGCTGTTCCTCATTATTATATTCTTAAATAGAATAAGGATGTTCTTAGATTGAGACAATAATTTCTAACCCTACTGTTTTATTTGGCTCAAAATAAACATTCTTCTCTACTTCCTAATGTCCATCACTCCTGAAGAGAAAAATATAAAAAAAGATAGTCTGGAGCACAGCAAAGAAGACAGCTAGAATCTGACACCCATTGCTTTGTCCTTGATGGGTAATCCTTGCACTTGCTAGTAATCTGAAAGGTTAAGAGGATTGAAAAGAATCTTGAAATAGGTTTGCAAGTATTCACAGAACTTAATGGTGTATCACTAAAGGTCAAGACAAGCCATAGGATGACAATCATCTTGTCCTCAAACACTCAGGCCTAAATCTCACTAATCTGACTTCACTAACAGGGAATTTGTGATAATCCAGACAGAGACTGAGCTCTGTGTGAGAATGAAAGTATAAAAATACTGTAAGTAAAAATATTAACCTATTCAAATTGAATACAAACTGTTTAAGTACCTTATAATACTACTGACAAATTCATAGAAACAGAAAGTAGAATAGTGCTTACCAGAAGCTGAGGGGAAGAGAGAGTAGGAAGTTATTATTTAATGGATATAGAGTTTCAGTTTAGCATGATGAAAACGTTCTGCAGATGAATAGTGATGATGATTGCACAGCAATATGAATGTATTAATGCCACTGAACTGTATATTTAAATGGCTAAACTGTAAAAATAACTATCAGTAGTAATGAATACAAACAATTATTTCAAATCTTAGTTTGGCTTTATATTTTTCAAAGTAGAACCTATGCACTCTTAAAAATATACTCTAATTTAAAAACATCTTATAATTTAATTCTACTGACTACAAACATTTATTCCCAGGTAACTTGAAAAAGGTAGTATACATAATTGTCAAAAAGACTGACTCAGTGATCAGACTACCAAGATTAAATCCTCATGTCACCACTTTCCAGATGCGAAGTTAGATCAGCTTTCTAATTTCTCTGAATCTCATTTTCACTTCTAGAAAGTGATACTAATAACAATAATTACTTTAGGATTATTGTGAATTAATATATACATAAAGCACTTTGAACAGTTCCTAGCACATAGCAAACATTCAATAAATGTTGACCAATATATCCTGTCCAACAAACAAGATAAGCTTTGTTAATATGTAAAACATTTATATGCTGATAAAGTAAGGATGGATATTTTTTAAATAATATACAAGAAAAAATGTTCATAACCAGCAAAGAGAATATGTTAAAGAATCTGCAAAAGAAATAAAAATTATAATAAATCTATTCCAGTTGTATATGTTCAAAATTTTATAGATGATTTATTTTTCCTTTGTATAATGATTATTCAACTCAGGAATAATGTTTATGTATGTCCTCTAAGCAGACCATGTAAAACAACAAAGAACTTTTGCTACTTTTCATTTGCAGACTATTAATGAGCAACAACTTTAATTATTGTTTATTTATGTTTAAAATTTAATGAAGATATAAATCGTTTTAAATTTTTCTATGTACATAAAGAAGAAATATTAAACTTGCAATGTTAGCTATTTTCTAGAAGTATATCAAATGGGATTTATCACAGAAAATATTTATTAAAAATATAAATGAGCATGAATAATGATTCTTAGTAGTAGTCATTACCTATTAAAAACATCACTTATCTCAAAGACAATAGAGAGATTATTTCTCTTTTCATAAATCTTATTCAGGAGTCCAGACTTCTTATGAACTGACACTAACTAATTTTTTATTGTCTGTACCAAAATTTTCTCCAACTGTTGACAAACCAATCACAAGGGTACATAGCAGGGGATGGGACTAATCTTCTACTAATCTTTTAGGCAATTTCTCCTACATATCTTGGCAGGAAGCCTGTAACAGTTTGAACAGAGTTGTGCACAATATGTGCAGTGCAGCCAAAACTCATTAAGTGTCTTTGTCTCATGTATCTTGTGAAACACGATATTGCACCCCTGATGAGCAATGCCTCCAAATGTTATGTTAACATTAAGATCACCAGAAGCCATTAATTTACTAGTCAAATTACATCTCTCAGCAGCATTTATATCTCTCAGATCATCTAGAGAATGATCTGCCTATCACCAAATATAAATGAAATTTTAATAAGTATTTTCCAGATACTTTAGACACAGGTTAAAAAAGTGGTTAGAATATACTTAATGACTAATTTGTTACAGAATGAGACTTTAATTTAAACATGACTCATTCTGTATATTTTTTCCAGATGTGAACATGGTCTTCATAGTACTCTGGCTTTACTAAAAGACCTCTTTTTGTTCCAGAGAATTAAAAAAAGTCTTCAGTTTTTGGCTCCATTTTCTATTTATTTATGTCTATTGCCAGGTATACATTTTACTTTGATTCTAGTGCTATTATTTCACATCTATATTTTCCCATGTTAAAGTCTACTCTTAGAATGTCTTTATTATCCCAAATAAAGCTTATGAAGAGCCATTTCCCTCTCTGACTCTTGAAAATGCACCCCAACAATGAATTATCTCTGACTAGCAAGAAGGCAAAGTGACTTTC
The DNA here is from genome assembly GCA_028627145.1 of Eidolon dupreanum. Lineage (NCBI taxonomy): Eukaryota > Metazoa > Chordata > Mammalia > Chiroptera > Pteropodidae > Eidolon > Eidolon dupreanum. The sequence goes on along the minus strand of CM053507.1, from coordinate 75,548,121 downwards.
TCTAATCCCCTTCATTAAACACTCTTAACTGACCCTTAATTGATACCACAAAATGCAGCCATCTCTTTCCTGTTCTATGTATAAATATATACATTCTTTAAACTTACATTTTAAAATTATGCTATCAGGCTACACGTGACTTGGTATAGAATCTAGATAATCAAGAGGCATTTTACAAATAACATACAAATCATTATCTATAAAATGTGATAAGCATAAATAGCCAACCTGATTAAACAAAATACTAAAAAGTTATATTCTTCAACATTAATGATTTCTTCAACTCAATGACCTAACTTCCTTATTGCCTACCTTTACCTGAGACACATCTCTGATTGATGGGGGAACAATCTTCTACCTTTCAAATGACAAAATCAAATAAACTACATGATGACTTGAGCAATAAAACAAAAACTGATCTTTAAAGCTAATAAAAATAACCCAAATCAACAAAAAAATAGATGAATTTAGTCATTAATTGTGGACAAGGCTATAACATGCAGGTCAAAATTCAACTGCATTTGATCTAACAATCAAAAGGTCATTTTTTCCCTTTTGCCATTTGTTAATTCTATTCACCCAGGATCTCTTAATTCAATTTTTTAAAATATTTTAAGGCAATGACAATAACATAGCATTTATTTGTTTGGAAAGTAATTCTGACTTAGAAAATAGTTATGTCATGGCCCATTTTTATTGGTTTTGTTTTTAATAGACAGTGGACTAAAACATGAAAGCGCATTTTACGAGTATAAATTCCTCATACTCTGAGCAACATCACAAAAGAAAATTCTGCCTCCTGATTTGCTGATAGACAGTATTAAAGGAGAAGGCAAAGAAATTTATTTGAACAAGCAGCTGAGCTCATCATTCAATAGAATCCATAAGAATGATAGATCTTGTGCTACAACCATTATTTCTGGAAAGCTGAACATGGCAATATTATAAGATCAATCTTATTAAGATTTTGTGACTGATGATTTAGAAAAAGGCCAGAAACAAACAAAGGCATGAAACAACTTCTCAAAGTTAGGTGCCCTGGGAATTTTGTAGCAATTGCAACTTTTTATTATTAAAAATAAAAATGTTTTCAAAACCCAATAAAGAAGGATTAAAAAGTGTAAAAGTTCAAATAAATGTTTACCCCTACCGTAAAAAAAAAATCAAAGTTAGACAACACAATCAAAGAAAAAGCCTGCAGAAAATACATGGAATGGAGTTTGTGCTAAAAATATAATGACTGAGAGTTGATTTTGAAGCCAGACCGCCTACGGTCAAATTCCAGCTCTAGCACTTTCTGGCTGGGTAATTAGGACTAGTCTTGCCTCCTTTCTCTCAGGAGACAAATATGGGGGAAAATAGTACCTACTAAGGTTTCTGTGTTAATATAGTTACAGCCCTTAGAAGAGTGCTGGGTAGATAGGAAGTACTACATGCAATGATGATGATGATGATGATGATGATACTGATGACAATGATGATGATGACGACGATGACGACTCATAAGCCTTCATGTCACTACTGCATTTTCTAAAGTCATCACCAGATTAGTTTGTGTTTATTTCTTTAATTTGAGGTTCTTTTTGGCCCAAAGAGTTAAGTAGCTGCTCGATTTTTCATATCCCTAACAGGATGAGATCTATCCAGTGAAGCATTCTTTTTAGAGGAGCTATTGAAAGTCCCCAACATAATGAGTCTTCCAGATATTAAAAAAAATGATTTTCAAGTCAAAATTGAAGTCAAAAAAATGAATTTCAAATTATTAAAAGTACTATAATGATAACTTTGAAAATTAAAATAATTATAAAAGATGAGAATGACAATTTCTAATATGGCAATTATTGTCTGAAATGAGTACCAACTAAGGTCACAGAAGCCTACTAAAGACTCTAAGTATTCTATTACGCATTACTAATTAAGGTAAATAGGGATGGCAGTATTTGTATACAAATTATGCCAAGAGAATATATTGCAAATATATCTCTATAGCTGTGTTACCCATTTTACTGCTGCATGTCTAACGAGCAAGGAAGTCCAGGCTTTATTATTAACCTGCAGTATTGACGTTTGCTTTACAAAGGAATTGTCAGTAAAAGGGTAGATCCCAGAAGTTATCCATTCTGCTAATCAGCTTGTTTACTACTGACACATGGATTTAAAAAATTGCCCAGTATGGAATCAGAAACTTGTATCACAGTGTTTTAAATGTTCTAGACATACGATATAAAATGGTCAACTAGGAGTGTCCTAGCAATAAATGTATTTTGAACACGAAAATCTCAAAACCATTTTCATTGTGTCTTAATGTTTCAAGAACTTTGTTCAAATACTCCTACATTGTAAGTACTCTCCCACTGGGATGAACTGGTCAAGGATCTTTCAAAATAGTGATATCATTTTAAGGAACCCATTCCTGTTGTTTTTTCATCTGACAAGCTTTTCTTTCAAAGATCTTTGACAATAGGTGTTAACAAAGTAGCTATTATCACAGCTGGCTACCATTTACAAATACTTAACACTAGAAAATATTGTGATGATATATAGATCATACCATTATTATTAATTTTTAATTCTTTTCTAGAGGGTCCATTGCCATTACAGAACATTAGTTGGCAAAAATCATGGTGCCCTCTAGCACCACTTGCTTTTGCTTTGTAGCTCTGTATAAATACTAACTGCTGCAAGTCCTCAGGAGAAAAAAAGTTTTGAAACCATGGATGAGTGCTTCATTTGGTACCTTTTCACTTAACAGTCATCAACTGAGCCATTTCTGTACTGATTATTCTTGATGCTATTCTACTTTAAAATGACTTCTCTGACCAAATTTGTGTTGAAAAAAATCACAAAAATGTTACCTGTTTCCTTAACACACTATTTAATAGCATTTTCTCCAAGAGGCAAGCCAATTGTTTTTCTTTATGGAACATTCTAATTACGAGTAACTATTTTAGATATATAGTGGTTTTATTTTCCAAATGAAGTACGACAGGATTTCTGTGAAGATGCTAAGTTGTCTACATGAAGATCACCATTAGATTTTGCAGGGATTCTGGGATCCTACTTTGAAGAGAAATTGAACAGAAGAGGACATAAAGGTCAGGATCACTATAGCTAAGTGGGAAACTGAAGCAATTATTTCTTACAAACAGAGTTTAAAAGAAACCACCTTTAGTCATTTCTCCATATAACTAATATAAAAATAATGTTTGGAGTTTGCTTCAACTAGAAAATCCTCACTTTCCTTCAGCTACTTGATTTTATAGACTTGACCTTAGACAGCACAGCAGATAATATAGACTTTAGGTAAATGAAACCAAATTAACCCATGAACATCTAGTGCTTCCAATTCTAATGGTTTCTTGGTAACTAGATTTTACCTCCCTTACTCTGTTGATAAGAAAAGTAATTATTAGTTATATATAAATAAAATATTTTTAAAATCATGTATCTGACAGTTAAAGGTAAATTTTATGTTACATGAATTCAAATTTTACTGCCTTTTAATAATTTCTAAATCATATTGACACTTTTAAGAAAAATGTCCATATTACCTAAGTCCAAATTTTACTGCTTTATTATTTCTATTATATATTTTGGAAATGGAACTCTTTTGACCTTAAAATAATCAAGTAATAAAGTGGTGAAAGAAATTGAAAAGCCATACATCTAACTTTTTATTTCAAGCCATAAAGATGAAAGTCAGAAAATAAAATGATGACTTCTATTCATAACCAACAGAAAAAGGAAGAAATCCCTCTTTGTCCTGAAAGTGCATAGTTAGATCAGTATAAATAAAAATGAATTAAGTTCTAGTGAGTCAATATAATGGGTACTGACTATTGTACTGATATTTTTAGTAGCTTAACCCAAGTGGTACTACTATTCTTTGTCTGTTTTATATGAGAAATTACTTGGATATTTACTAAACTTATTTCCCAAAGCATGCTTATTATTTTGGAAATGCTACATTAAAATATTGTATCATAAAGAAAAATAGGAAAAGATAATGACTTCTACTTTTGAAAGCTCAATAACACTCTAATGTTAACAGTGATCTGCTTTTTCCTTTATCAGTGGTAACAAACACTGAAAAACCTTGCTTCACATAAATCCAAGAAGAAGCTGAAGTAACATGCCAGAAATACATTAAATACATTATGGAAAGAAAACTGCAATAAAACATGTAAGAATCTTTTATACAATAGTGTTTTAACAGAAGGCTTTGTTATTGGCATTCACACAATCATGCTGTCTGCTAATCTCTTACTAAAACTGCTAAAGACAATAGGGATGCCCATTCCTATGAAAATATTTAGTTGAGTTTAAAAGTATTAAGACATTTATTCTTAATATAACTTAGTACATAATAAATAGAATGAAATAAAATACTAATCCTGAGTAGTAACTACTTAAAACATAGAAACACTACATCCAAATCTATTTCTGTTCTGTGCTCTTATTCCTCCAATTCGGCTCCAAGTACAAATCCAATCTATGTTAATGCTTATTTAAACATATCAAACTTTTCAGAGTTTAAACATGAAATCTTGCTATGATACTTATCTTGCTACCCAAGCTTTTCCCACTAGCAAACCTGGCTTCAAGTAGACCCCAAAGGCAAGGGAGATGCTGCCAGAGGAGGATTCTCTGGAACTATCCTCTTCTAAATCCATCTAAGTAACCAAGCCAGCAAAGAAATGCTGTAGCCCTGAAATATTTGCCTAGCCTTTCTGTTGGACCATAGAGCATTATTGATATCTCTTCAGGGTTGCAGTCTAAATTCCTTTATGCTGGTATCCATTATTACATCTATTACATGCTATTATTTTCAAACTTATTTTTATAGGGGAAAATATGAAGTCCTTATCCACTGAGCAGACAAACTCTTAAGCTCAATATTTTTTTATCCTCTATGTATTTATGGTTAAAGACAGGCCTTTAGTTAAAGATTAAAATAAGCAAATGAGGCAAAGCATCAAAAAATATATTTCAGTTTTATTTAGGCTTTAGTTTAGAAGGCCAAGAAAATTGTCACTTAAGAGAGAACTTCTGCTTCTCAAGGAATCAAGATATCTTTTCTCTGACTAGTTCCTTAGCTGAAATGAAAAGGTAATTTGGATCATTTTTTTGAACATACTAAAGCAACTAGTAAATTGAGTCAATCAACCATAAGGGGTAAAACAAGCTTTAATGTGATTGATATTAATCATATCTATTGCAATTATGTAAATGTAGCTTGGAATGCTATATGTCATTTAGTATAAATTTCTAAACTCAAACGCACTAAGAATGCCTGAAAGGTATAAACACTGACATCAGCTATGTCCCCAGCTAACTTAGGTATTACAGACTAAAAGCCACTCTTGTTGTATCTCACAAACAAAGCTGTGGCTGACTCCATTTTAGCCTTCTGGTTAAGTACAATTAGATAAACAAGCATTATTTGTTCCTTATATTACATTAACAGCTGATGAACTGAAGTTCTTCATATGCACATAGTAGGATAACAGGAAAGGAAGCACTGAATTGTCCTTCAGAATGTGCAACCCTGAAGACAAGCCCTTTGAGATGTCTTCTGGATAAAACCTCAAATTATTAAACCCAAATGCAAAAGCCTATGGCAAAGAAAGAGTTGAACAATGTTAATGATACAAAACAAAAACCCCTGGAGGTTAAGGAAATGCTTTAAAACTAGAATAAGAAAATTGTGTATCTGTTATATATTATAAAAATATAACTTCAGTAACATCCATCTCTGTTTCTGTTTTTGCAATTTTAAGTTTTAATCAAAAACTATTGCTAAGCTGTATCATTCTCTTTTCCTATCGCAGAAATATATCTCATGTGATGTAACTAGATGAAGGTTGTTAAGGCAGCTGCTCAAAATAAAAGGTCTCTAAAAAGCAATAGCTTCAGCTGTATCAAGTCTTCCCTGTGGAGTCATATTCAGACACATGAGCCAAACTCATATTATGTGTCTTCTTCCTCTTGTAAAAATGAAAAGCAAAACACTTTGAGAGGAGTGAGTAGACAGTAAATCAACATTAGGCCTGTCAAGGCAAGTTAATTGTTTCAGTACAGATTATGTAATTTTGTGTAGTTTTAAGTTACATATTCCTATAAAGTGATCATCTTTCATAACAGATATTGATATTTAACTTATGGCTTATCTTCAATTTAGAATCTATGGTTATTTAATGCTACCCGTTTGAGACAATAAGTGGACTCCTCCATAGAAATACAAAGAATCAAACAATATTAACCTCCTTGCTCTTCCAATCAGAGGCAGCTCTGCTGTGAGGTGATCTAGGTAGCCATCAAAGACTCCATACATGAAGTTTCAAATGACACAGTCAATTTTACTCTCACCTTACAGAATTAATAAAATTTTGTTTTTCCAATGTTCAATAAAACAAGTATTGTGCTTCCTTCTATTAGAATTTTAAATAATAAGATAAACGAGTATATCATCTAAGCAAGAGTCTTATGAAGCCAAGAAATGACTTGCTGGGAGTCTCATTAACTCTAGACCCACTTTTATTCCACATGGATAATATTTGAGAAAAATGATTAGCCACAAACGGAATGACTAGAGTATCTAGGCGTATTCACCAAAGTTATGAATTTCAGTTCAGAATTATGTCATTTTATTTCATTCACCAAATTCTTTATAACTGAATCCATTCTCTAATATCACATGTATAAATTATGATAAATGACTTGGAAAAAACAGAAAGCCAAAAACACTCCTATTCTTCAACCCAATGATCCAGTTTCTGAGAATTTATCTTATGGAAATAACATAAAAAACAACAGCACCAAAATAAACATATGGACAAACATGCTTAATGCACTGCTGTTTTAGGGAGAAAATACTTCTACATGCTTGCTAAATTATTCTATTCTATATTCACCATATAGCATTTTATGTAGCTATTAAAATTATTGAAAAAGTATATATCGGTATATGTAATAAGCAAAAGATAATATTTGAAGTTGCTGTTTATGTTTGCTTACCTGTGTTTAGTGCTATCTGGTGTTCTCCCTCACTGTTCTTGTGAACTACTCACACTCTAGCCAGCAATAATTTTCTAATTGTTAAACTCTATGTCACTGTTATTTTAATTGACTTCAACAAGAAGCAAAATGATTTCAACCTTCTCTGTTGTCAACTTCCATTCCTCCATTCCCTCCCTACCACATATACTTTGCTCCTTTTCTCGTATTCTCTATCAGAAATTTTGGGGTCTTCCCTTTCCCCCTTAGCTTATCTCCTATATATCTGTTGAAATCTCAAGTTTGTCTTCATCTCCTGCACCAAGCTGCCCTAGTTCAGGTCCTCATAATCTCTTATCTAAACTATTACCGTTGCGTCCCTGCTCATCATTCTGCTTCTAGTTCCTCCCCAGCCTACTTCATCCTCCACTTTCCCACTATGTGTTTTTTTAGGAATGTATGTCTCATCACGTCACTCTCTTTTTAAACTCATTGACTCCTTCAAAGTAAGATAAGCTCAAATGCAAGTATGGCATGCAAGAACTTTCTTGCTTCTCTTCTTTCCTCAACATCCTTATTTCACATTGCAACATGCAATACCCTGTGCACCCACTTACACCAAACTAGTTGCATCTCTCCTAGATGCTGATTAGCAATACTGCTATTGCTTACAGTACTGGTAACTTCTGTATATATTAGTGTAAAGTTAGTAGGTTTTAGTTTTGGTTTTGGTTGGTTTTTTTGTTTGTTTGTTTGTTTGTTTGTTTTGTTTTTTTTTTGAGAAAAAATTTAGGCCAAATATGCTTCCTGTATAAAGAATGAAGGGCCCAAAGTTACAATATTCAAAATAATTCAAAATATTAGAATCTTAGGTATTTTTTCTTATTAAAAACTTACAATTTCCAAAAGGTTAGCTTAAGGTTTCCATCCTGAGTAGCCACCTTTATAAGTTTATATGTGCAGTTCTGTTCATATGAAGAATATAAAATTGCAAATAGGAATGAAATACTCATCAATCAAACATCAAATACTAACAGAATCCAGGAAACACTTTGCATTTCCAATTACACTATATCACTTCACATATCCCAGCTCCCTAGTGGACAAAACAATTTCTTGTGAGATTGTGAGAGAGAATAAAATATCACGCTTGCTTAGATTATATATATATATTAGCAAGACTGTGTTATCTGAGATACTTTTTTTAATTCACCATGATTAGCCATGTATTTCAACTGATACTACTTTCTATAAGAATATTTTTTGCATTTTATCATTAACTAAAGTTACAGCGAAAAACAAACAAACAAAAAAACCCTTCCATTACTACTGATACATAAAATCATATAGGAGCAGGAACCTAAATATTTTAAAATATATTTTACTGCTTACTAGAAAAACTGTATGATAGCCGTAAATTCTCTCTATGCTGACTGAAATTCTCCCACATTAGCCTAAGAAGTTTAGAACTATAAAAGACTGTAGATATCATCTAGTTGAGTGCTTCTAAACTTTTACACATCTTGTTACGTATTCTGCTTAAATATTACTATTTAATATAATAAATAGTAATATTTAAGCAGAATACTGTGGGAGGGGAGTTCTACATGGTAACCACAACAGAGCACTACTCTTAAAACTTTAGGGATCAAAATCTCAAGCAGCTTACAAAAGGAGCTATACAAATCCTGCAATGTAATTTCAACTGTAAAATTTGGAGTAGTTGTAGAAAAAAGAAATGTTCAAATTTTAAGGAAATTCTACTCCAGATACTTTATTTGCAGAAAGCATCAAACTAATAGCAAGTTTCAGCCCATTAAATATCATATTCTATTTCAAAATATGAAGATGTGAGCAGGCTGCAGTATTGGTCTGGACTGAGGTACTGGAATTGGAGAAAGTGTGTGGCTGTGCCTTCAGATCTGCTAAAAGGTGTCTCAGCTTCAACCTCTGTCCCTATTTCTGCTCTTGTTCTTTCCCCTGCTGCTTCTGATAAAGGACTGTGCTCAAAACTTGGATTCCCCTCCCTGAGTCCACTCTCCAGATTCCTGGGCACCCTGCAGGAAGCTGTCCGCAACAACAGTTTTCCTGGACTCAGGGCAGCTGGGTTAGTGCTTCTGGCCCTCTCTAGACTCTAACTTCGCCTTGGCATGTTTATTGGAACCTAGGGTGTCGTCCATCTTAATCTGGCCTCTCACTGGCAGGAACAATGACTGCTGTGTCTGTCCCTCCTCTTCTTTAACTCGTATAGTAGTCTTCTCTTTGGTCTTACTTCTTTTCTGCTTCTCTTGTTTATGGTGTTCGGAGAGTGCTTCATCGTCAGAGCCTTCAGAAGAGCTCGATGAGGAGGTCTGAATCCCACAGCCTTTCTCCCAGAGCTTTCTGGTGGCGTCATCCACGTCCTCTAGGACCCGAGCGGGGCGGTAGCAGGATACATGGTCGACTCGGATAGTTCTTCCCTTGATCTTGATTCCATTAAAATTATCAACCGCCAAAACTGTACTCCTCTGGTCTTCATAGCAGATAAAACAGAATCCTTTGGACTTCCCCGTCTTCTGGTCCCGCACGAGATTAATGTTAACAATCTCTCCATACTGGGAGAATACACAGAGGATATCTCCTTCGGTCAGTTCATAAGGAAACCCTCCCACGAAGATCCAGGCACTGTCCTTGTACTCAGAGTGCCATGACGCCATAGATGCCACGGCAGTATGGGCCTCCTGTTCATTCAGCTCACTAACTAGCTTCACTTTGGTTAATGGGTTCATCTCTATATGCCACAGGGAGTCAGGCAGTGACTCCTGCCCTCTCCGCCACCTGTGTCTGTGCCCTTCGGGTGGATGCAGTGGGGCGGTACTTCCGGTGTAGGCTTTGAGGACTTCCCTATACCAGCTCCGCCTTCCCCACATGCCTTCTGCTGCCATTTAAGTTTCAACTTTTTATGGTGCCCCATTCACCACATAGGAATGCTAAAACTGCTCACTGGCTTGAAAATTCTAATTCCAGTTTCAAAATGGGTTGACTCGGTTGAAATAAAGGCTTATGCTCTGAAATGATGTTTAATCATGGAAGTTGTAACTGCTCTTTCATTTGTTTCCCATACAATAAAACCTTTTGAGAGTCTGAAAAGTACAACTTTCACTTTGGCTAAATAATGAAGAGTAAATATTTGATATGGTACAAGGCAGGAATTTAGACAGTTTCACTTAATAATGCTCATTGTATTAGCATTCTCCAGAGAAATGGAACCAATAGGATGCAGATAGACGGACATATATCTATGTGTAAGAGATTTATTATAAGAAATTGGTTCATGTGATTACAGAAATTGAGAAGTTCCAGGATCTGCAGTTGGCAAGCTGGGACCCCAGGACAGCTGATGGTGTCATGGAATTCCATTCTGAAAGTTGGCAAGCTCAAACTCAAGAAGAGCCAATGTTTTAGTCCAAGTCGAAGGCCAGAAAAGATTGATGTACCTTCACAAAGCAATCAGACAGAAAGGATTTCCTCTTACTGAAGGGAGGGTTAGCCTTTTCGCTGTATTTAGGCCTTCAACTGATTTGATGAGAGCCACCTGCATTAGTGAGAGCACTCTGCTTTATTCAATCTACTGATTCAAATGTTACTCTTATCCAAAAGCACCCTCACAGACATACCCAAAATACTGTTTGACTGAATATCTGGGCACCTTCTAGCTTAGTCATATCGACACATAAAATAAACCATCATACCCATCATATTTCCAGATTGAATAAACTCCCCAAGTCAGAGATAATTCTGTTCTACTCTAACATACTCATTTCATTTATATAGCAGGTGATCCTTTACTTTCAGAGATGGCAGTTCTCAGGATGAATGCAATGTATATTGGTGCTACAGCCGAAAAAGGCAATGAGTAATCAATACCTACTAATATATGCAATGGTACCAGTGTGTAGCTCTAGTGAAATTTGCAGAGCCCTAATTTGAGTTGATATCTCAAAATAAGTCAACGAATTTTTTTGAAACTACCGTTACTTCTATAACCCACAAGTTTATAAAAGCTGTGATTTTTTTTTCCCTAAAGGTGTGCTTCACTGGGTATTTCAAGTCATATAATGGTAGTCCACTTGAAAGCTCATGAAATAGTCACTTAAGTGTAATGCTCATACTCAACCTAGTTATATGTCCAACTTATTAAATTTGTAACTCAGAAAATAATTGCATACTTGTCATCCTGCCTTTGTTATTTCTTTCCATCACGACTGCTAGCACAGATACAAGGACTCATAACTGGCATATAATAGAGAAGTTGAAAAAGTCTTAGAAGTTCCTTCATGCCTCTAGCACAGAAAATACATGTTTACAGTTGTTCAATTTGACACATAATTAAATGTTATCTTAAAGGCTGTATGTACATGGACATCTTGATTTATTTTGCTTATGAAAGATGGACAAATAGCATATGTTTCAGTGAGATATTACCATGGATATAGCTGATAAAATTTAATTCTATGTATTGAAGAAGGATTTGAAAATACTTGGTATGTTCAGGAGCTTAAATAATTTATCCCAAGTCTTGTTCATCACAAGCATCTGGGTTATTCCATACCCTAGAAAACATATGGGAATCAGAAAGTGGAAATCAACAACTTTTAAGTTAAAATTTCTGAAAGGCATTTATATGAAGAAATGTAAAATGAAAAATATTCTCTTCAGTATTAATATTGCTTGTATCATCATCATTGACAACAGGTTACAAGTGTCTCATTGAAAAAGTGATGAGAAAGGCTTTAAAAAGCCTAGCTAAGTAGGAGTGTGTAGCTATTTATACAGATTCCCTCTTTCTTTAAAAATTCCGCTTAACGAAAAAAAGCCATATTAGGCCTAGTAGGCCCCGTGCCTAGTGCCCACAGGACTTTTAGAGGCCCATGAAAATGTCTTAATTTTTTCAAATCAGAAGAAAATAATAAATTTTATTTCAAAGAACTGTTTTAATGTATAATAATAAATTTTATATTAATACAATAATAAAACATAATTTTTAATATTTTTATGGATAATGGGGCCCATAAAGACAAAAGTGCCTAGAACCCATAAAAGTCATAATGTGGCCATGTTTACTCTATGTAGCCCTACCTCCCTGGCCATAGCTGATTAAAATAGGGATAGAGTTTTGATCTATATCAGGCCTATCAGATTATCTTCTATGAGTTTAGAATTGAGATTTAAACACATTAGTAAGCATTTGTTAGTTTGTGGAGACCTGTACCCTTTAGGCTTTGGTGCAGTCATATATGTAAAAAGTAAAGAAAGTCTATCTGCAAGAGAAAGAGAAAAATGAGAGATGATATTTTGTGAAACAAAGAGAAAGAGACTTGGAGATGCTGTCTGAATTCCTAGTGCTCTGCAGTTTTTCTATGTCAAATATTGGTTGTACAGAACTTCCTGAATTCCATGAGGTGTCCCAGTATCTTTCCTTAAATTCCAGGTTTTGCCTAAAATGTTTGAAAGGATGTTCTGCTAATTTTAATCTAAGAGTACTGTATTAGTTTGCTAGGGCTGCTATCACAAAGAACCACAAAGTGGGTGGCTTAATCAACAGAAATATATTGTCTCACAGTTCTGGGGACAAGAAGTCTGAAATAACAATATCAGCAAAGTCAGTTCCTTCTGAGGGCTTTGAGGGAAAGCTATGTTCCACACGTGTCTCTTTAGCTAGTAAATGGCTATCTTCCCTTTGTATTTCTTTCCATTGTCTTCCCTTACTGTGTGTCTGTGTCCAAATTTCCTCTTCTTACAAGTATAACAGTCCTATTGGATTAGGACCCAACCTAATGAGCTCACTTTAACTTGATTATCTGTGTAAAGATCCTATCTCCAAATAAGGTCACCTTCTAAGGTGCTGGGGTTTAGGACTTCAACATGTGAACTTGTGGAGGGACACAGTTCAACCTATAATAAGTGCTAAAACAAGAAGATAAATATATATTAAATTTTAGAGTGCCCATGGATTATCATCACTGATATTTCTGATATATTTCTTCCCTTTTTATTGAATTTAAATTTTTTAAAAGGTACTTTATATGTTTCTTCTTCCTTCTCTTAAACTTGGCTCCCAGAAACTGAATTTTGCCCATAAATTACTTCTGGTCATAAATTTCTAAAACATGATATGCTATCTCAAAATGGCAATGAATATGGACTCTGAATCAGGCTGCCTGAGCTCAAAGCCTGCCTCTGTCACTATAATGACATCGTAGGCAAGCTACTTCATCTCTTTGTGTCTCAGTTTCCACAACTATAAAGTAAAAATTGAAAGTGTATCTTATTCATAAGGATGTTATGAAGATTAAATTATTAGTATATGTAAAGAGTTTGGCATAAAACGAGTTCCATCTAGGGCTTGTTATTAATGTAGAGAATGAACCACCATTTATATACTGGCCTTCCCTTATGAAGTTTGCCCTTTAAAATTGTCATAAGACAAATCTTAGCTGCCAACTATTTTCTTTGGGTAGATGTTAGGAGCACAGACTTACCTTGAGGCCAGGTTGCCTGGGTTCAGATGTGCCACTTACTTCCCCAGTACCATAGAATATATTACTTCACTTTCCTCACCTGTAAAATAGAAATAATAATGATATCTATTATAAAGAGTTTGTTGCCATGATTGAATGAGTTAATTTTTTAAAGCATTCAGTACATACCAAGTGTACAGTTACATTATTTATTATTCTCATTAGATGAATTATCCAGGTAGCAATCCATGGCACTAACCAGAACAATCAGTGACATAGCACTGACCCTGTTGAAGCTTATGGCCAGACCACTGCTGGACCCTAGCGAGTTTTGTGAATTTTCCAATACTCTCTACTTTCTTGGAATTTATAGTCAAGGTAAAAGCCCTAATCTGAGTAGCTTTGGTCTATGTGTAAACATCATTTAGTCTTTTTTTAGTTTGTTTCAAGTTTAATTTTTTTTAACATTACAAAGGCAATGCTTGAAAAATGTAAATCTTAAATTTGTCATTTTAATTGTAAGTTAAAGTACAGATATAACCTCCATGTAAAATAGCTATAACCACACATCATCATGTAATTAAATATTTCTGGATTGCTGTTCCCAAAGGGAGAAAAAATGTCGTACAAAACATTTATTGATATTTATACAGTATATAAAAGTACTTAAAATTTGTTGGCCTACCTTTAGGGAAAGAAATTTTATTTTCTTATTAATTATAAGAAAATTTATTTCCCTAAGGTAGAAAGATCAGTAGAATTTATAGATATTTGGTAACAATTTGATGAAAATTTTCTTCAAAGTCTCTATATGTGACATAAAGAAAACAACGGATGGAAAACATGCAAAACAAGATCCTATTTTATTTGCATTTTAGAGCAAGTAAATTGCTGATACTATAGGGCAAGCAAAAAATTTAGTCACACCTCTGATAAAAAGAGATCACTTTGGAATTCTATACTTGTATAATTGGGGAAGTTCAATACATAGAAGTACAACATTTTCCATAATCGTGCTAATTATTGCACAGAATCTATAACCTTTAGAGCGCAGAGATTAATTCAAACGAAAATACAGATGGTGTTTCAGAAAAACAAGCTTTTATATTGCTTTTTTTTTCATATGCAACTGTTATAAGAAAGTCATGTTGGAAGTTCGAGACCTAATTATATAATGTTTTCTATTTTGCATTCTGTATATTTCATTCCAATAACAATAAAGCTAAATTAATTTTAGCTTTAGAAAAATATCATACTGATTAAATATCAAATTGGAAAACATTCTACTTATCATGGAAAAAGTTCCACTCATTTGATAAGATAAAAGGATAAGCTTTTCAAATGTAAACTGTATTTCAGGTCATAATTTATTATTTCATACTCTATATTTGCTTTTGGAAGTTGATCTCTTTGGGAGAATTTATACTACAGCAAAAAAAATACTGGCTGAAGCTTGAAATAAGTGACATCTTCCTATATCAATTAGTACCATTTTTTTGTAAACAAATAAAACCTGGGTAAATATACAATAATTGAGAAATTTTCATGCAGATACACATATAGAGTATCTCTCAAGGGAGAAACATCATGATTTATAACAATTTTGTTAAACTTAAAATATATTCCTCTAGAGCAGCAGCCCCCAATTTTTTGGTACCAGGAACTGGTGCTCCTATGAGAATCTAATGCCTGATGATCTGAGGTGGAGCTGAGGTAATGATACTAGTGCTGGGGAGTGGCTGTAAATACAGATGAAGCTTTACTCGCTCCCCCACTGTTCACCTCCTGCTGTGTGGTCAAGTTCCTAACAGACATTAGACCTGTACTGGTCCATGAACCAGGGATTGGGGACTCCTGCTCTAGAGTGTGACAACTTTACTTACTGAGTTTTGCAAAACTTGCTGACATGCTTTGTGGTTTTTAATTAAGCAGTCCCATTACTGATCTAAATCTCTGCTCGACAACAACCACCATCATGCCATCCTACATATGTCTTAATATCTGCTCTTTGACTTCTAGTTTATCTTTACTTCTATAAATATTTACTTAACGCCAATTGGAAGAATTGGAAATCCACTTATTAGTCACTGAACTAAACCTTGCTCAATCCCTAATTTTGGAAAGAGACTGAAGTCAAATTTTATGGTATAATATGTGGAACCCAATACATAGCAGATGAATGTAGGATGACCTACACTACATGATATTATTTGTATTAGCTACTACTGCCCAACTTACCATTCAGAGAGTTTCCCCATCTTTCCAATAAAATAGATGGATTCATTTTAATCATCAGTACCCTCAGGTACAAACTGTGTGAACTACTTGCCTTAATTTTGCTACCATATAGTCAATATAGTAATCTTTATAGTAATATAGAGAAGATATAGTCAATTTTGACTATTGGGGTGGCTCCATTGTGTAGTGGTTAGCATGTCTGCTTGACATGCAGAAGGTCCTGGGTTCGCACCCCAGGTGGAGCCACGGATCATACCCCCTGGTGCGCCAGGCCCTGGGTACAGCCACGAGCATGTGGGAGGAGACGCCTCACCTTCAGAGATCCAGTTCTTAAGGGGAAAACAGCAAAATTCACAGGTCAGGAGTGGAAGTAGCGGGGGGGGGAGGGGGCGGGGAATTAAAGAGGGGAAAAAATTTTTCAATTAATGATATTCGTTCTTTAAAGTTCAATTTCTGAACCTGGTTATATCTCTCTGCATTGATTCAGATTTGGTCCCGGTAGAAAATGACCTGTCTAGATTCTCCTCTATTTTGCTATTCTATGAGACTCTGATGAAAATAATTCATGATCACATACTCTGTGGTCTAGCCATCAGGATTGCATTGTAAGTGAGTTGACGCCTTTTTCAGTCATTTGGACATAGTCTAAAGCAGTCTTAAATTAAGTGATCTTTATGTCATTAATGTCATGTTACACAGAATTTTCAGTGTATAATCTAAAGACTAATGTAAATATATAAAGACCTCACCTTGGTTGTGACCGCTCCTCCTTGAAATTATTCTTAGAATCTCACAAATAAGCTTAGGAATTAGTTCATTCCTCACATCAGAATATATGGGGCCAGAATTTGGCTCAGATGATTAGACTGAAGATGAAATTTTCACTAAACCATGAACTCTGCTTGGCAGTGGAAATGACATTTTTTCAAAATGAATCACATCATGAAAGCCATTGGTCCACTCATTCCACATCAGTATAAATTCTTGCTGAGTCTAGAGATTTATGTTTTCAGTTCGACCTTCCTTCTCAGAGAGCTTTAATTTCTTTTCATTACTTGGGATTCTCTAATTTTCTTTTCCTACTTTCAATGTTCTGCACATATTACACACCTGTATTTGTCTTTGATAATGGAAAAAAAGACATCACTTTCAATGCTCACTCAACATACCTTCATTATCCTGGGAATATCTTCACCAAAATATATTAAAATGTCACTAGTGAAAAATGAATGCACATAAAATGTATGAATATTGCAGGACTAGATCTATATCTCTATCTCATTAGTCAATATGCAGCCTCCTGGCTGAATGCTTACATTTCAAACCCAGCAAAAAACAAACAACAAATAGATTTGAGAACATCAGGCTCAAATAGAAAGCAACCTCTCTCTGATTCTGTTAATGTTCTACCAGGAATTTATCAATTTATGTCTCTTCCTTAGTCAATTTTTGCATCGGAGTCAAGTAAATTTCATTTGTTTCTTCACTCCACAGATATTTATTGTGTACCTTCTATGTGTCAGGAGATAATATAGGCACTGGGAACAAAGAATGACCAGAACCAGTAAAGTCTATACTTTCATAAAGTTTACATTTTAGTGGAAGGTGAGAAGCAATAAACAAATAAATACACAGTATGTCAAATGGGTAGTAAGTACTAAGAAGAAAAAATAGTAAGACACATGAGAGCTGGAATGTGCCCTGGGTATGACAGGAATTTTATTTTATCTGGATGGTATTTGAGTGGAGATTTAAAGAAAAATAAGGATGCAAGTCATATGTGTATCTGGAAAAAGAATATTCCTGGCAGAAGATGAAATTTAAATAAGATCCTTCGTAATATGAATTGACAAGGACTGGCTTAGAGGACTCATCTGTAATGGACAGGTTAGAATGATAACTCCCTTAAAATACTATATAATATTTCATTTTCTTAGAAATTTTACAAAAGTCATCTGTAAATATTGTCCACTTAACATTTAATCAAACTTTCTAAATTCTTACAAGTTTGTATTACAAAATTGATTACTCTAAACTAAACTTTATGTCTTTAAGTTTGTTTTCTATTCTTTAATCAATGTAAGGTAAATTAGTGAGGTTTTATTGTAGTGTGTAGTTGTTTGGTTACTTGCTAAGAAAATTTTCTGCAAGTTTCCTGGCTATGAAAGTATAGGAAGCACAAGGAGTATGACCAGATGTCTTCCTGCTTATTTTACGGCTTAGATTTCAAGTGACACTTGTGTACTTTTAATGTAGACTGCTGCTTTTTGTAGTAGTATGAATATTTTCTATAACAAGAAGCTGTAATCTTTGAAAGTTAAGGCAAATCCCTATCCTCACAGGTAACATCTGAAGGTAATCTGGTAAACACATTTAGATGTTTGAACATAAAGAGTGAAAGAAAAAAAAAAAAGAGTACTTAGCAAATGGAGCAGAATACCGAGTGAGTGGAGTGTAAGCTATTTTATTCTTTGAGAGAAATAAAATGTCTTCTTTTTATTCCTTTTCTTTAGTGTCTATACTCATTGAATAATTCAATTAACATTTGGCATTTAGACAATAAGCATTATACCCATTTCTCTTTTGACTCATAAGAAAAGCAGAAAGATGAGGGAAAAAGCAACGATTTATAGAGGTATAAACTGATAGTGTAAATGAGAGATTTAAGCTCCCTTTTAACATGATAAAGTCTCAACTTCAACAATGACTTTTTTTTTTTTCTAAAAATAAATAACTTATTTGGAGGAATAGATGAATTTACACACTATAGAAATAATTTAAGATGCTGATTCCCTAAGGTTTGTCCCAAGACTAAGAAATATTGACCAAGAACAATAGGAAAACTCCCACCCAAAATAATGTGAGCAGTTTGAAATTTATTTTTCTGTTTTGCCTTTATTCTCTGTACTTCCTATAAAGACCTTAGTAGTCACTCTTTGCCTTTTATCTTCTCAGTATGTACATGTGTAAAATAGTAAAGAGAAAAATAATCATTTTTAATGACTGGAACAAAGAGGGTTTAGATAAAATTTTAAAGAGCTCAGTGGATCACTGAAGCAATTAAGCAGGTAATGTATGCAAAAAGTCATAGATGTGTTTATTTGAGGTAAACATAGTTTTGTTAGGCTTTCGGCCTATATATTTCAGGTAATAACATTGATCATTGATTCCTTCTTTACTCTTTGTGGAGAGACACTAAGAAATTTGCCTAACATATATTATCTATATGCTTCTTTCAGTACCTTCATTTGTTTAAATGACATTTATGCTTAGTTGACTTTTCTTAATTAAAAATGAGGATTAACTTAGTCATTAATTTATGATATAAAAGTATAAGCTTCCACCTTGTCAAACAAAGAACTAGCGCTTGTAAATGAGTGTGATGCCACTTGCTGATTTTTAGTGACAATATGGCATAGCAACTTTAAAAAGGATAATGTGGTACTAATGTAGTATAAAAATTACCATGTAGTATAAAAATGTTGAGTGAAAGGAGTACACTATTGCATCTCTGCTGTGATTAAAACCACGTTAAAAATAAGACAAATAATGAATGAAAACAAAGAGAAAATGAAATGGATTAGGTTGTTCCCATCCTGAGTAGTTGGGTTCAACTACATTTAAATTCAATTGAGATTTACTGAATACTTACTATGTACCAAGTACTACACCAAGTTCTTTCATTTTTCTTTATCTCATTACCTCTCATCAATACCATAACAATGATATTATTCTCATTTTACATAAGCAAAAAAAATAAATTAAAACAAATTTTAAAAAAGAAACATTAGATTATGCAACTTTGTGAGAAACTGGAATGTAAGCCAGGATTTCTAGTCTTTTTGTGTGTTTCCTACAGCACATAATGGTTTGTCGACATAAGAAATGTCCAAACCTGTAGAGAATTTTTATAAGAGTTTATTTGAGCCAAACTGACGACAGTTGCCGGGAAGCAAGATTCACAAATGCTCTGGAGAATGACAGTTTTGCAGTTTCTTTTATGCATTTGGAATTAAGGAGGAAATGTAAGGAAGATTGCATGCAGGTGGGAGAAAGCAAGGCAGAAATTGGATTACACGATAGTTAACAAGATTATGTGCTCTTTTTGAGGGTAGTTAAGATTCTGAGGGGGTCTGAAAAAAAGACATTTAAAAGGTGTGTTAACCTAGACGCACTGAAACAATGAACAGGGCTTGTTAAGGCAAAGATAAACCTTTCGCTAAAGAAATTATATGCCTGGGGCTTGACTATCCACCATGAGCTGCCCAGTTAGGAATTTATGATCAGATCACCCTGTAAGGTTACTTTCAGTTAGATTTATTACAGCTCCATTTTTCTAGCCACAGTTTAAAAATAATAAATATATTTTTAAAACCTAATTATTTCAACTATCAGTGGTTTAAAAAATACACAATATACTCCATACTTAATACAGTAGGCCTCAGTGTCATTAGGAATGAGGTTTTCAGGAATTATGTCTTGCATTGTGGAGCAGGGCAGTCATGGACGTCAATGTGATAATAACTATAAGGATGTGAGAGAGTTTGGTGGGTTGTTGTCCAAAGAGGGACCCTGACTCCAAGCTCTGGTGACCAGGCTCTTGTTTTATGCTGCAAGAAAGTATTTAAGGACACAACGAACAGCAAGCAGGAAAGTGCAAGTTTTATTCAAGCAAAAATACACTCTTAAGAGAAATATGCAAGCACCTTGAAGAGCAAGTCATGGGGAGCTGTCTGGATGATGGGCTTTTCTTTCCTTGTGGGGGGAGTGTGGCAAAAGGGGGTGGAGACATGGTATTTGCAATGTGAGGCGATATTATAACGATATTATGATTAGCCAAAGCTGAACAAAGGACAAGGGAAGGACTCCAGAGCCTTATCCCAGATCAGGGGCATTTCCCAAAGCTATACATCCTGCTTCTCAATTTTGGCTAGTCTCTCATGCCACCTGGAGGGGAGAGGGCTGTCCAAGGCCATCTATCCTGTCTCCAGCTTTGGCTTGTTTCTTGCAGATTCAAAACAGGCAGAGGGTTGAGTAAAGGACTTAGAAAAAATTCCAGAGCCATATTCAGGGAAGAGGGAATGTCCCTAGGCTAACAACTATCCTGCCTCATAATAAGATTATATAAAAAGATACAGAATATACCACTGTGAATAATCTTTTATGGAACTCCCTTAACTGCCTAAAAGCAGAGCCTCCCCGAAGAATTCAACTATGATAAATTTCCTCATCTAGAGAGTTTTATGGCCATGAAGAAGGTAGAAAAAGACCACTTGCACCTGCATAAACATTGTCCCAAATTTTCTTTTCTCCTGTTTGTTCCTCTAAGAACCTCTTTATTTTTCCTAAAGAAACCAATTTTTCTTACCAGAGGCCTTTTCTCTCCCCTCCCTTTCTCCTTTTAAATTAGATATATAAGCCCTTACATTTAGCCATTTAGTGAGATACATCTTTTGTGTGCTCCATATCCATATGAATAAACTTGGTGGTTTTATTTCTCTCTTGCTATTCTGTCCTATGTCAGCTTAATTCACAGCCTCTCATCATTTAACCTATGTGAGTGGAGAAAAAGTTTTCCCTTCCTGACAATTTGGTAATGAAGATGGGATCTCTGGGACTCCTTAGTCACTCTGAAGGCTGCAACTGATATTTCAGGACCTCTGACCAAGCCAGCAAAGGTAAATTTTCTTACCTGTTGAACTCCTGGATCTCTTCAAGGGTCTGGTCAAGTGAGGACAGTAAGAGCCTTTCCTGTCTTTTCAAAATTTAAATTAGCAGAGGGAAACACCTGAAGCACCTAGTTCTTTGAGTATTGCGACTCTTGGTTTGAGTACTCTTGTTACAGGTCCCTTTCCTTTCAAGATCATTGTGTTCTATTTGTCTTGTTTTGTGTCCTGAGAGCTTGCCTTGGATGCAATTAAAGCATTCTCCCTCTGGTTTTCTGCCTGCTGGGTCTGTGCTCAGAGGTTGCCAACCATCAGACTGGTGGAGAACCCAAGAATTTATAGTTAACTGGAAAGAAATGTGGGTAGCCTGGGCCTCCCATTTGTAGTTCGTATCCTATACATCATTGTCAGTTCCCAGTAGTTCTTATAAGTCTCTTTCTTACTCTTTGACTCTCTTCGGGAGTTACTTTGGACCATGGGGGATGCATCTTCTTCATCCTTTTGGGAGAGCACCTTGTGTCCATGTTAAGTCATAAAAAGGCTGATTGCTTTTGAGTCACATTTTTGGAACAGTTATACCTTTAGAGACTCTAAATTGGCAATGTTTTGATGAGGTATCCTTTGATTTGGAAAAGCTTTTATATTTAAAAGGGATTTTAGAGAACTCTCATCCTAAACAAAGGTTCTATAGGTACCTATGGGAAGAGCAAATTGAAAGGAGGACAAAAGTATTGTCTAGCTTAAAATACTCATTTGACAAAATTAAAGAGAACAAATCAGATTTAAAACAAAAATTAAAATTTAAAAACCCACCATAAACCCTCCCAACCACAATTATACTGTGGTCATGCTACAAGCCAGATGACCCCTGAAAGAAATTCTTTTCATCAAGATAACTAATGGGCGGACTGTCTTGTAAATGATCAGAAGTTGGCCCAGTTGTAGGCTATTACTGAAGACCCGATAGGAGCTAATTTATTAGTCTTCCTTCCAAATATTAATTTGACTAAAGTGGACCTATGTACTTAGATGGAAGAAATACACCCTAAAGTCTTTATAGAACAATTTATACAAACATTCCAAAGGTGCACAACTCTAAATCCAAGCATCCCAGAACATAAATATCTTTTGATTTCTGCCTGAAATCTTCCTGATGTTAAAAAAAGAAAAAGAAAGAGAAACAAATTCAAAATAATGTAGTTGAATGGGCAGGTCAGCTCTTAAGGGTTATCGAAGTTGCCACTAGTTTTTCAACAATAGCTTGCAAGAAAGTAATAAAAAGGAGTTGAAAATCAGTAATTTCCACCTTACAAATCTAGTCTTTGCAGAGACAGAAATATAACTTTAGGAGTAACAAAGTCCACCCACTTTTCTGACCAACCTCAAAGCCTTTACCATTCATTGCAAGACATTTGCAGATATTGTAAAAAGCCAGAACCTTGGAAAAAGGACTATCTTGTACTTAAGAGATAGAAAAACTTAACTAGTAATTTCCATGGATCTTAGCCTCCTCAGTCAGGCTCCTCTGAGCCTTTTCTCATCTAAGTCTCAACCTGGGCCTATTTTTATAGAGGTTTTAGATAAAAGTTACAGACTCACAGCACAAATGATTTCTTCTTCCTCCCTTCATCCCTGTTAAAGAGTCATTGCTTATAAATTAACTGTTCTTAAAACTCTCAGAAATATATAAACCAACTAAAATATATTTCAAGGTCATATGACTTGAGAAAATCTTTGGTAAATAAGACCAGTTTGGTAGTATTGGTTTATTAAAAAGTTTGTATATTTAGTTATCATTAAATTTAATGCAGATATACAATTTTTATTCTACTTGAGTTTACTAGTCAAGTAAGCTCATTATATATTAGATGTTTAAGATGATAAAACTTATAGATTTAATTTTAATCAAATTGAGTCTTTGTTTGAAGACTTTATTTCAACAATAATTGGGTTTTGTGATATATCCGCTTAGATGTAGTTTCAACTGAAACTTTGAAGTTACACTCAGTTAAGTTAAATGATAGATACTCATTGAATATCTACATTTCTAAATAAGATAAAATACTGAAACATTACTTACTAATCATAAGTTTAAGTTTTAATACTTTTGGCTTCTTATTTTTATAAAAAGACTAAATATATTTGAGTTTGTTAACAAACATGTTCTTTTGCCACATTAAGAAATTGTACCACAGTAAGAAGCTTATTCCTCTGGAAATTATGAAATGGTATATTCATAAACTTGCTAATCCACTACAGGATACTGATTTATAACAGACAGTTTGCATTCTTTGCTTTCTTTTTTTCTCTGGAAATTAAGATTACTAAGGATAAAGAATTTTAATCAATATATGTAAACAAAACTACTTGGAATAATAAGAGTGAAGGAAAAAAAAACTTTAAGCAAAGTATTAAAAAGATGTAGAATGTTTTTACTAAGGAAAAGAGGAGAGTAATCTTATGCTAAAGTAATTGTGTAGAGATAGTGTAAGGGTTATTCCAGACGAGAACAATGAAAATGAAGGAAATTACCTGAATGGATATAGAAAGTTATAAACGGTTGTCAGAAAAAAAATAGAGAGTGAGAGAAAATATTACCTCCTGTGATCAAACTGGCTAAGATTGAATGAATTCATCATAAGGTTTTAAAATAGGTTTTAGTGTCAATAGCGTACCAATGCAAAACTAGAGTTTGTTTTTTATTTTCTGTTTAAAGTGATACAGGATAAGACAAATTCCCCCAAGTTGTGGGGAGACCAATCCCTGCACTGAGAGAGAAGAGTTCTCAGTGGGGAGTATAAAAGGCTTCAAACTCACTCCAAAGTTAGAGTCAAAAGGAAAGTTTATTAGAGAAAGGGTAACACTCCATAGACAGAGTATTGTCTCCTCCCGGAAGCAGAGAGTGAGGGAGCCTCAGAGAGACTCAGAGGAACAGAGACAATAGAGATAAGACAGTGAGAGAGACAGAGAGTAAAGGCACAGAGAGGGACTGAGAGAAAGAGTGAGAGGGATCCCTCACCAGTGTTCAGGGAATTCAGTTTATATATCATTCTTTAGTTCCTTTGCCATTACAGTTTAAATACTTTGCGTGCCCATTTCCTTTGCTATGGACAGACAGTGAGAAAGGATAGGAGTATGTAGCATGAAAAGGACTGCTGGCAGTTCTCAGCCTTTAATACATAGGCTCCCTATGGTTTTAGACATAAGGAATAAACTTTATTTTATGTAGGACAGTCACTTAAAATTTTTCTTATTTCTCCTTCAGAGGTGTGGGAAATAGATTGTTAGCAATTTCAGCAGAAATCTTCCTTTGTTCTGCAGGTGTCCCCAGGGCCTGGCTGCAGGGCCGATCAGCATATTACAAGCTCCGAATGTAGCTTGATTTAACACTTTAGTTCTCTTGAGTCCTCTCTAAATTAAAAGGGCAAAGTTTTCTTGCATTATTGATCTTTTCTTAATAAAAGATTATAAAAAGTTCCTTTTTTTAACCTTTGAGTAATCCAGCTAGAAAACAAAAAATCTGTGTCATGTCAGATTAATTTCTTGTACTTTATGTTGTCTTTATCATGTCCTCAATTATTAAAGAGAGCTAACTGAATCTTTAAGAGTTCTCTCAATGTTAGAAGAGTTCATTTTTTAAAAAATCATGTTACCGTTTTGGTTCAATAGATAACTAAGTACGGTTTCATAGTGATCTGTGATCCTATTCAGTCAAGTGTTCACACTTTTTGACATTCTTACTACCTTCCAAAATCAAATTCTAAATAAGTCTTCTTGACATCAAACTAACAGATTTCAAGAGGATCCCTAGAAAGATTTGTTCTCAAAGGATTTGTTCTTTCACCTTCTAAAAAGATAGATGTTAAATTTATTATTTATTTAATATGCTAAATTGCATTGGAAGCATTGTCAAATAAGTAGACATACTTAACTTTCCTAGATTACATTTATATGTGTATATCTTATTAACATAAGTATTTCAGAAATCATATAAAATTCCCAGACTTTTGACAATGTCCTTGCCTTGCATGATACATCTTGGTATATTGTTACTAATCATAAATCCATTTATGGACTTAAAATATGGCATGTAACAAAGAGAGTTGGGTCTATAACCATAGCATTTTAAGTCTGTTGTCATTCACAGTTACTGTTTTCCACTGATGCTTTTCTAAAAGCTCTTGCAATAAGTGAGGGGCCAAAGTACTTGGTCTTCAGCAAAAAAAAAAAAAAGTCTCTCAGAGACTCAGAGAAAGGACTATCACAGGAACTCTGAAGTACAAGCTTCTGATGGCATTGCTGAAATAACTTTAAGATCATATATTGTATTGAGTAAGGATTTCTACAACTAATGGACAAGCTGATGAGTTCATAAAACCAGTAACCCAAGATCAAACAGAACAAGAATTAATTATGTAGGACTAAATGAACTGATTAAAAGTTATTATAATTTTTTATGACTTTTTCTTTGACAACTGGTGGATCTTTAATGTTCTATTTTTTTTATATAAGGAACAACTTTCTCTTTTCTCTTAAGCTACTTATACAATTTAGTAGATTATATCTTTGAAAATAAAAATGAAGCATTTGTCTTTTTCTTGTTACCTGATCCCTCCAGAATTCAGAAACTGTTATTGAGAATTCTTATTTTCACAGCAACTTATTTGCATAAGTTCATTAAGAATTTATTCTCCCTATAATAGGATACAATTGCAACATTGGTTATATTACCAGGACTTTGATTGGAATTTCATATTTGAGAAGGATATGCATAGAATCAGATATTACCAGACAGTTTTAAGAAACTAGTGTTGACTTTATGAAGCCAGTGCTTATAGTGCCATCTTGGAGTAACTGGCCTTGTACTGAGCTTATTGGATTCCAAGGCCTACAAGTGAGTAAGAAAGGTCTCTTCCTGACATGCTCAAAAAGCTTAGCATATTTTGGGAACTTTGAAAAGAAAAGAATTCACCTAAATTTATAAGTAATACAAGTGATGTCTGATGGCAAATTCTTAGTTTGGCTTCTAATTCTCAAGAGACCTTTAAAAGTCCAATCTGAGATTCCTTATAAAAATTCCAGCAAAGCAAATTTCAGAAAGCCATAAAGTTTGTGGTCAATTACCATACTTTCTGTACTTATGTGAATAATCAGGCCAAATTTAATGACACCAGAATTATTCAGTAAACAAGAGTAATCTTATTTTGATTACCTTTTTCAAAATGAAGGTTTTTGTAGAAAAAGAAATTTGTTTCATGGAAATCTACAACTTACCTTTGTGGGTTACCAGATTTTAGTTCCATTCATTGTCTTTGAACTATTTTCAGCTCTTTGTAAACTGGATCATGATATCCTTCATATTTTATCAGTAATTAATATTTGTAATTATTTGCCCACCCTCCTGATTTGGCATCACTGAGAACGAAAACTTCTCTTTTCCTAAGCCCTCTAAGCTGAAGCTGGACAACTTAATATAACTACAAAGGATCTATCACCATAACACTATGGGCCATTCAAAAAGTTTACTAGAACACCTGCATTTTTTCATGCTTTGCTCTAGGAAATAAACATGATTATAATACTGCCACTGTCGTACTCATTTCACCATTTAAAGACATCTCAAATGGACTTTTAAAAATAACTGCATTTATAGTCTATTCCCACCATTAATCTTTATTCTTTTGTTTCCATAGAAATGTCCCTCAATAAATACATGACTGCTTGCATCATGTAAAGGCCTAACTTCAGTGGATGATCTGAGCCTACCTCCACTACTGCATCTTGAAATGAGACACAATTGTTTAACTGGACTGACCTATTCTCAAGATTAGAGGACTGGTTCAATGGGATAAGGGGCAATCAAAGAACTCAGCTTCTTATTTGTGAAACTTATAGGAAAATTTAAGACAAGAGAAATTAAAGGATCCAAAATATACCACTGTGAAGAACCTTTTTCTGAACTCCCCTTATCTACCTAAAGGCAGAGTCTTCCCCCAAAATTCAACTATCATAAATCCCTTCTCTGGGAGAGTTTTATGTCACCTGCATAAATAAACATTATCACAAACTTTCTTATCTCCAATGTGTTTCCCTAGGAACCCTTTCATCTTTTCAGAAGAAACCCATTTAATAATCTTCCCATAGAAGTTTTTTCTCCTCCTCCCTTTCTCCTTTTAAGTTAGGTATACAAGTCCCTTACTTTAGCCATTTGCCCAAGTGAATAGAAAAAAATTCCTTCCCCCAACCCCAGTGGTTAAATGTAGCTCTGCAGAAGGATTGGAACCAGCCAGAATTAAATATAATAAATAAATGAGGATGCCTGCTGAGGACAAAGGGACAGATAAACAGAAGAGAAATGTAGAAAAGGTCAAACAGAACACTCTTTGATTTATATTAAAACAATCCTATAGACCAACCACTACATAAATAAATTAAGGCTCAGTAAACTAAAATAAAGTCTTTATTTTACATAGACTGTTGAAAAGTAAACATCGCAATGAGAAGAACTTATGTTAGCCCAAACACTATTTAAGAAATAAGATTCTCATCTAATGGTCATATTTAATTCCTTTCTAAAAAGTAGAGTGAGAAAATTCATAAATGTCTCTTACTGTTCCAACACTACCAGAATGAAATTTTCCATACATACTAGATTTTTCTGATTTCATGTACAAAATAAATTTCATATGAAAATGATAATTACCTCTTGGGAAGAATATTGATCTTAGAATAAGAAGCATTGGTTCTCATCTTAATGGTACATGTATTGTTCATTATAGATGTCTATGTTTTCCAATGCACGTTGCCAGTATGAATGGCTTTCCAAGACCAGCCAGACAAAGCAGACACCTTGAGCTTCCAAAGCTGGTAAATCTAAACTGCTAAAACAAAGGCAATTACGGTGACTCAGAGGTCACAAAAACATAAACATTCCATATAATCCTCTACCAACCGACATCTAGACACATACAAAGCACACAGGGCGTGTCAGTTCCCAAGGTGAAAAGAGAGGCCAGTCTACCCATGGGCCAAGGAGCAGCTCTGGATGGTGTAATCTGAAGAAATTCTGAGGTCTTTTCATCCAAAAGGTTATCACTACACTGGCTTTTCAGTCTCACTGTTAAACCTGTCTTTAGGATCAAAAATTTACCTTCAGATTAAACAATGGTATAAATGTGAAAGCATCTGTCTCTGTACTAGTCACACAACACATCCTCAGAAAATGTTTACTGAGAAAAATGAGCCATGCCTCCAAATAAACGCCCTAAACAATCAGTTACATTTATGACTACTTTGCAGCCAAATTTGACTGTACAGTTTTCTTCCCTACTTTAGGCATGTGGAGGAGTTCAGAGCTTTGTCCCATTCTCTCCACGTATCTTGCTCTTTTGTCTCATAAAACTTGCTCCAACAATAATCCTATATTTATCTTGTATTTCCAATCACTTGTTCCCTACTTGATTTTTCTCTTAGGCCATAATTATGGTCAAGTCTCACATACAAAAATGATCCACATTTGGCCCTGTCTGATCTTTTAATAACTACCCTATCTTCATCCTTCAGATCAGAATATTCTTTAAACACAAATTTGTACACAGAATCCTCTTTTTCTGAACAACTCTCTATTAACACATTTTAATCTGATGTCTCCCTTACAATTGTGGCAACAAAGGTCACCACAAACTTCTTAGTTGTTAATTTTAGAAGACACTGTACAAAACTCATATTATTTTACTTATTTTTTTATCTTTGTTTAATGATAATCACCTTCCTGAAACTCACCTAGCTTCAAATACAGAAAAATCCTCTCAGTTTTTTTCTCTTTTTAATTTTTCTTTCCTAATCTTTTCTTTTGCTCTGTTTTTTTCTTTCACCCCAGTATATTGATATTCCTCATTTTTTTTGCTTGATTACCTTTTATTCTCAGTCTGCATACTTTCTTTGCTGATCTCAACCATCTTTACAGTTTTGATTTCACCAATGTCCCCAAATTCCTCTTTCCAACACTAGATGCTCTCCTAACTTCCTATGAAATATTTGTAATAGCTTCTTTACAGGAGTGCCATAGAAACTTCAAACTCAACATGTTCAATTTGGAACATTTATCCAAATGTTCTCCTCCACCAGAAGTTTAAATTATATGCATCAACAGACAACTCTCCAGATTCATTCATTCTAAAACGTAAATATGTCTTGAATATGTCGGTTTCCCTCAATCTACAACATTCTTCTTTAGCTCTTGTCTTCAGCAATTATTATGCTGTAAAATTCATTTTTTGCTCCTCAATTTGTCCTCTTCTCTTATCATGCCTCTCTGTTACCGCCAGAGAAAAATCTAAAATCCGTAGCTTAGCAAACTCACTCAGATTTCTTTTAGTCTCCTACTGTTGCCTCACTA
This sequence comes from Eidolon dupreanum, assembly GCA_028627145.1. Classification (NCBI taxonomy): domain Eukaryota; kingdom Metazoa; phylum Chordata; class Mammalia; order Chiroptera; family Pteropodidae; genus Eidolon; species Eidolon dupreanum. The sequence continues at coordinate 75,518,323 of CM053507.1, read as the reverse complement.
TTCTTTTATTCATCCCTTCAAGAATTATTTCTTATAATTACTTAATATTTACTTTTTCAAAAATATAATAATGAATAAGGCATAGTCACTGAACTCATGAAATTTACAACCTGGTAGAGAGGAAAGACAAGTAAACTAACAAAAACTTAAAAACTGACAGAAATTATGCATTTGGTGTTTATATTTGGTACAATAGGAGCATGAGAGGATAGGTGATTTTTCTGAGTGATATATATTAGAGAATTCATAGACAAGAAGATGCTACACTTGAATCTTGAAAGAGTAAGATGGTGAAGAAGGGAGAGTTTTAGAAAGCCCTGTGCTCTAGATAAACCAAATGATTTGAAGTTTCCTGTTTCCTGTATGGTCCCTGCTCTTTCATCTTGTTTTAACTACACATATTACTTTCATGTCTCCTTTCTCAGACACCTAATTCACTTCTTCTAAACCATCTCAAATGTTCCTGATCATGTGAACTCTTTTATGACCCTCTCAAAAAGCTAAATCACTCTCTTCTTGCTGATCCATAGCTTGTTAATACTCTATCCAGCATTGTTATTTGCTTCCTATTTAGTCGTTTGGAGGTAAGAGTTATGTGGTTTTCAACTTTGCATCCTGGTTTCTGGCAGATAATAACCACAGTTTCTATTGTCATCTGTTGAATTCCTATAATATACCAAGTATTTGATGTACATTTTCTCTAATTTTCACAATAATCTTTAAGTATGGACATTACTCTCATGATTATAAATGACAAAACTAAGGGTCTTGGAGGCCATGTTTGCCCAACTGAATACAGTTGGTAAGTAGTGAAGATGAGATTAAAATTTTGTTTTGTTCTGCAATGCCTATATCTAATAAATGAATTATAGTATCATCCTAGTGAATACTGAAGGAATGTTAAAAGGATATATGGATGAAGTAACTAATAATTAAATGGTTAAATCTATGACCTTCTGCAGTTGAAATAAAAAGGTAGAGCAAGCTCCACACCCATTAACTTTCTCTCTTATATAAGATAATGACTGAACCCACAAAATTTTATTTGCCGTCTTGTTGCATTTACCCTAATCATCTGTCTTTGTCTGCTTGTGTTGTGAATGTAACTATGCACAAATAACAAAAATGTTATTTTTAATGAGGGCTTCCTTACCATAATATTCCACCTAGTAGAACATGAAATAATAATAGAGATGAAAGTAATCATATAATGGGGTACCAATCATAAGATAATGTCTGCAGACTAAAAGGTCTTTTTGTCCATTTAGGAAACAACTTAGTAAACAAAATGTGGGTATTGCTATCATTAAATAGACTTTAGAAAGATATTTTACTCATTTCAACTAATATATATAATGTCTTAAGTTATAATTCCTTCAGAGATAGATATAACTATCATTTAAAAATTTTTGTACATACTTTTAAAAAGCAAGTTCTATAATTTGCAGAATTATAAGAAAATTTGAGACTGGCTGAACCCACTAAATAGCTAATTTAAGCATACACATACCCATGTAGTTAATGAACAATGGGATTATGTTATTAACTTCTAGTGGCTATGCTGCAGTAACACACAAACCCCTGAGTCCAAGGGTAGACTAAATGCCTCCAATGGTGTCTATATCCTAATCTCCAAAACTTGTGAATATGTTACCCTAAATGGCAAAATGGACTTGAAAAATTAATTTAAGAATTTTGAGGTGGGGAAATTACCCAAGATTATCTGGATGGACCCAATGTAATCACAAGGGCCCTTGTATTATAAAGGCAGGAAGCTTAAAGCCAAAGAAGATATGAAGATGGACGAAGAGAACAGGCAGAGAAAGAGAAAGAGAGACAAAGAGACAGAAACAGAGCTGAAGACACTTTGCTGCTAATTTGAAGATCAAAGAAAAGACCTCAAGGCAAGGAATATAGGTGCCATCTAGAATCTGGAAAAGGAAAGGACACAGATTCTCCCCTGGTCTCAAGTAGAAATGCAGGCTTGACAAACTTTAAGTTTAAGACTTCTGACCTCCAGAAGTGTAAGGTAATAAATTTGCCTTGCTTAGTTTGAGGTAATTTTTACAGCAGCATTAGAAAACTGAGACCAAGAGCCTTAACATTAAAAAATAAAAAGTAATAACTTTAGACATGTTACACATTCATTACTGGAAAGTGAAGATTTTCTTTATATAGTCAGACAAAGACTCAAGTTGACAGAGAACTCCACCATTTGAAAAATCACCAGTCACCATAGCAGGGGGGAAGCAAGTACATGGAAATTTCAGACTCACTCTTCTATAACTTGGTCTGGACAGTTACACATGTCACTTCTGTTCATGACCCATTGGCCAGAAAGTTACATCTCTTGCCTAACTTAAGTTGCTGAGAAGTATAACCTTCCATGATCCTGGAGAGAAAGAACTGGATATTGGTGAGCACCAGTAATATCTATCTCAACTTCATACTAGGGAGTTGATAAAAAACTAAGTCAAAAAAATGTGAAGAGAAATCTTTCTGAGTTGGCCTGGTCTAGATTTCATAATTTGGAGTCTGCTCTTTTGTGCAAGTTTGTGTTGGGATGACCAGCTCCTTATATTATCAGAGCCTATATTGTTAATTACAGAGAATTCTCAATATCTGAAGTTGTTCACTCTAGATGTTATGTAAAGAATCTTCAAATATTTAGATATGAGTTAATCACACTGTAAGGTATATAGATGTTGAATCACTATGCTGTATATCTGAAACTAATATAATATTGTATGTCAACATTTAAATAAATAAAAGCATCTTCATTAACTCAGTCTACAGCCCTAAGTATTGCAAAATACTGTGCACAATAAAGAAGTTAAGAAATTTGTTTCTCCAATATTATGTAAAATACCAGCTGCAAATGTAAATCATGCTGGGCCTTAGCATCTCTTTATTTTTCAATGTTCTTTTCTCTATCTTTTTTTACTTACAATGGACCAAAGCAGAAAAGATATAACCCTTCCTTTCTTTTTATGGAAGAGAATAACTCACAAGTAGAATAAAACCTGAAAACAACACTTCAACACACTATTGAGCATCCCGAATTTTTACTAATGCTGTTAGAGTATGCTAAAGCTGAGTGTTTAACTACTTCATGCAAATTTTATATAATTTTTTTCTTTTATTATAATATTTTCATTTGGCTATAATGTTATAATATATAATTAAATGTTATAGATTTAAAAATTTATAGAAATACATATATACATATATGTGTATATATATTTCATATATGATATATATAATATATATACAAATACATATGCGTACACCTATATGTATATATGTGCATGCATATGTATTTGCATATATCTGTATACACACACACACACACACACACACACACACACACACACACATATATATATATATATATATATATATATATATATATAAAAGAGAGACAACATTAAGACAATACCAGCTAGACCACTCTGACTGTGGCAGGCAGACTTCTAAGATGGCACCCAATAATCTCTACCTCCTGAATAATCTCCCACCTTGTGTGATCTCCTTTTGAGTGTGGGCTGGACGTAGTGACTTGCTTCTAATGAATAGATAAGCAAAAGTGATGGGATATCACTTAAGTGGACTAGGTTACAAAATATTGACTTTCTTCTTGCTCACAAACTCTTGCTCTTGCTGATTTTGTTGAAACAAATTCTCTTGTTGAAAAGGCTCCTGTGGCAAGGAACTAAGGTTTGTCTCTGGCCAACAGTCAGTGAGCAAATGAAATCCTCTCCCTATTAGCCTGCAATAAATTGAATTCTGCCAGCAACCACATGAATGAGCTTAGAAGTCAACTTCTTCAATTGAGCCTCATGATCAAACAACATCCCCAGAAAACACCATGATTGTGGGCCATGTGATATAGTGAGCAGAGGACCCAGTTAAGTTGCCCCTAGATTCTTGACTCATAGAAACTGTGACATACTAAATGTGTGTTGTTTTAAGCCATGTTTCACATAATTTATTGTATAGTAGTCAATAACTTATATATTATGTTTTTGAGTGTTTCATCTTTTATGTTGAAAGTACACGAAACAAACCCCTTATTTTTTTCTTTCAACCAATAAGTTGGCTGATCTCAGCTAGGCTCACTCATGCATCTGCTGTCAGCTAGCTGGTCAGCTATTGTTAGCTAATCTTGACAACATCACTGGGAAAACCCAGCTCTCCTTCACTGGACTCCTTTTATATTTGTTCTGCAGGCTACCCAGGACATGTTCTCATGGCAGTGCCAGGGGTCCATAAAAGGAAATAGACATTCAAAAGTGAGTTTCAACCTTCTGTTTACATTAAGTCAGTTCTAAGCCCATTGGCCAAAGCGAATTACACAGCCAAATTAGGATCAGGGTTAGAGGACACCACCAAAGTTCATGGAACAAATAACCATGGAAAATTGGAGACATTAATACAATCAATTTATCATAATCTTTAAGGTCCCTTTTCAGCATATAATTGATTTAGTGTAGCGTCTTTTGTTGTTGTTTGTTTTTAAAGAGGCCTCCAGCACTAAATACTGGGAAATACACTGAGAATAAAGAGGAAAGAAAGCTAGCTACCTCTTCTTTGACAAAAAGACTTTGTAATTGGATATGAATACCCTATACCTGAAAAAAATTAGATATATTTTAATTAAAATTTAGTGCCATATGACTGCCTGATCTATCTTTCATTCTCTTTTCTCTTAATCTTTTTCTATCAAAGTTTTTCAAATCAACATAGTAACTAGGCAAGAAAAATTCAAAAGATAATCATGTTCAATGAATTCATAATTATTTACATACACTTTCACTTATCATTCCCATTCACAAAGAAAAAATTAAAAAGAGCAGAAGAAAAAGAGATAAAAAGAAGAGGAAAGTGATATAGTATTTTTTTAAAGAAAGAATAGTAGGGGTTTTATTCGTTGCACATTTCCTTTTATGCTCGTCAGAGGCTTCTTATAACATTGAAGGGCACCTTTTCCTTGGGGTAGTTGTACTGGTAGATATTGAGGAGTAATTGAGACCAAGTAAGTTGCACTGCAATGTCATTCCCAGAAATTGTTTTATAAACCGCAACCAAATAAAAGAATTCTTCTTTAATTGATCTATTCTTTTGGGACCAAAGAGGGAGTCTATTAAATTTCAGCTCAAATTATGTCCACAGACAATCTTGAAATCCAAGATTATAAGTCATAATCTTGGCTCCTCATTAAATCACTCGGTATTAAACATGCATTTTTCCCTGTTTTGAAAGATAACCCTGAGAACAAAGGTATGGTAGAGGACAAAGCTTTTCAAGCACATATAAATCACAGTTATGCTTCAGTAACAGTTGTGACATCTGTGCTTCTAAACCCTCTTTTTGTTCCTCTCAGGTAGATTCAAAGACTTTGAATAGTGGTGTTCATACTTTTATCCATACGAATGGGTTAAGACAATATTCAACTCTATAATACCAATTTTCTAAAAAATCCTCGATTGTGTTATAAGATGTGACCAATTTTATTGACGCATGAAATGTTAACTGCCATCAATCAACCACAATGCCAAGATGAGAAATCTGATAGTTTGGCTTCCAAAGCATTTTTCTAAGTAAAGTACCTGGGGGCAGCGGGGGGAGGGGACACCAGTCTGTAGAGGGCTTTTGCCTGTTCAAAATTTCTTGTTAATGTTTTGTCTTAAATCTTTTGAATTTTATAATCTACTTCATAACATGTTTCTATTAGGGTAGCATAAAATTATTTGAAAATGTTTTGCCAGTTAAATTACTTATTTTCTTTTATTCCAAATCCCCATGTAAATTGACACAATAAGAAGAAGCCACAGACTCTTCCTGTGGTTACAATAACCCACGTGCCATTACCGTATATTCCAGTTTGGGAAACATGACACTAAGTCAGTTTGTTAAAGTCAGTTTGTTATCTATATTATCCTGATGATCAAATTTCATTTTCTCTAAGTTAAAACAAAACCCTGACATAATTTTGTGTATTGAGTATTGAATCTGGAATTACTGACTTGTCTTTATATATCTTGCTTGCCTCCTCTGTCAGGACTCAATTCTAATTTGAAAAATCACATGACGTCAGTTTCAATTTCTCTGGCAATTTCACCGAGATAACACAAAATGTCATGATTTTATTTCCTGATTTACTATCTAGTAAGTTGTTCTGCCCTATCATTAAAATTATTGTACCTGTATTTATTAATTAGTCCCCAAAAAGGAGATAGAGAGGAGATAAACATTATGCAAATCAGAAAGCATCAGTAGAAGTTTGGAACCATATTCCAAAATGGGTTGGAATCTTCCTACTAGTTCTAGAGACCCCTCACACACTCTCAGATTCCTGGGGAAATATGACACTATTTTAAAATGTCATATTCTCTAGTATTTCACTACCTTTCATACTACTATTCAGGCCTATCATTTCAGAAAGTCTTTCCTAAATGGTTCAAGGTGATATCAAGTTTCTGTAACTACCATTTAAATCATCAAACCAGAATATACTTCTTTGCTTTTAATTTAACTTTAATTTATGTCTGATGGGAAGCTCATCCTCCAAATTCCCCCCTGGGCAGTTTTTAAAGATGGAATTTTAATTGGGGGCAGAGGTGTCCAACCCAGGCAGCAAGGGTCCCATGTTATAGGTCTTGAGAAAGAATAATGATGGAAAGGGAAGTAGGAGAGTGGAATAAACTGCAGAGAAGAAAAACAATTTTTGTTTAGATTTCACTCCTTATTTATAAAACCAAAGATTAAAATGTATTTTCAGCTTACCTCTTCATTTAAGGGAAAAGGGAAGAAACCTAAAAGAATTCCCCTCCTGGCCACTCAAATTTCCACACCATCTGCTCCTTTAAAACACACACACACACACACACACACACACACACACACACACACACACAATCTCTTTCCTGTCCTATATTTAAGACACAATTTAACCTTCTAACATTATTATTGATATATTATATTATATCTTAAAGAGAAATAACTGCACATATACCAATATAAATTTCTAAAGGCAATTGGTAATTTGTCTTTCCATGACCATAAAAAAAAGAAATAGTCTTTTAAAAATATTTTTTTGTTTTCATATTGCACTTAAAATTATATCATTAGTAGATTTCTTTTTGTTATTTTACCTTAGAACAAAAAAGTTTGTGTTGATTATCTCAAACTCATGCAGGTCTTTAAAGATAAAATAATAAATCAGAGTTTCATTCAAAATTACTTATAATAACTAGTTTTTGTCTTATTCTAGAAAATTAAGGCTACTATGCATAGTAAAAATGCAAAGGCTACATTTGTTTTATGCTGTAACTTAAATCTCTGATGAAGTCATCCCAAAGACTTAATCTTTACAAAATGGAACTCTTTAGGGCAGCCTGACCCAAGTAGCACAAGTGTAAATAAAAATTATCGTATTTCTCTCTTTACATAAAACAAATATTTTACTCCATTGCATACTACAATAACCTTTCTCATATCCAACAGAGAAATATTAACATTCATAAAATAAAATTACTCAAAGCCTATTTGTAAAGCAAAAGCAGTAGTAGAAATGACATCATTTACATTTAGTTACATTTTCAGAAGAAAGTGTGATTAATGAAACAGAAGTGTTCTCATGGAGAGCTTCTGCCCTGTGATAGTGGCAATGATACCAGAACAAATTTCAAATAACATTTATCTTCATTTTGCTCTGATATCTTCTAAGTCAAATGTTTGGGTATGTGTAAAAAGTGCAGAGAAACTGACAGCTTCTTTACTATAGACCTGGCCTTTGTCCAGGCTTTCTCTTACATGACTGACCCCTTCCTTATTCTTGCTGTCATTGATTTTGAGGAAGTGAATATTTGGGCCGTTTGTCATCTAGTCTGTTAGACCAGGGATGAGCCTGCTACTCACAGCCAAGTTCATGAGTCAATTTTAAGAATGTAACTATTCTACATGATACTTTTGACCTCTCAGAGTTAGTGATGTGAGCATAAAGGTTGCCTGGAATGGTTAAACTTTTCCTGAGACAATCCAGTCAACAATATTATGACAATCTTCCCAGACTAAGCTTTGCCTAATACCTACAAGTTGGTCATGAGACAGTCAGGGGATTAGAAATGTATCACTTGATGAAGTTTTCAGATAGATAACAAGAGGGTAAACAACTGTGTCATCCAGGAGGTTCCAAAGTTCAGGGTCCATTCAGGGACAACTGCAGTAGCTCCCCTTCCTAAGTTCAGGAGTTTTCCTACCACAAAGAGCCCAGTAGGGGGCAGCTTCCCAAAGCTAAACCTAAAGACCATAGCCTGCCTAGCTAAAAGCCGAAAGAAAAGATTTGGTTGTCCAAGAGTCATGACAGTTGGAAAAGTCCCTGCAGCTGGCACAAACCATAATAGAAAGTGCCTCATAGCCATGCGGAAATGACATCAAGGAAGAACGTGGGGGTCAAGCCAGAATCTGCACATTAAATCAGGGAGGATTTGTTTGGGCCTCTAGTTTAGATAGAGAACAAAGATTCCTCTACTGTTTTTGTTGTTTTGTTATTTTGTTTGCAAAAAAAAAAAGTTCTCTCTCTGGCCTAACTGCATCCTGCTTTTGAAATTGTTGGATGATAACTGACACCTTCCATTGCAGAGATGCTCTTGATGGGGGCAAGATTAAACCTGGTCAGGGGGTGGTTTTCATCTCTCTGGCTGTGACATCCCTGTGCCTGACACTGTGACCTTCACAGATAGGACTTCATTGTCCTTAAAAGGGAAAATGCCAGCACACTTGAGAGCTGGACGGAGCTGGTAAAGTAGTCCCTGAGAATAGCAAGGTACATCTTTAGCAATTCCTGTTTACTTTTCTAAGAGCTTACAAGAAGGAAATAAGACCAAATTTTTAGGTAGTTTTAGTGATGCAAGTTAGCAGCTGAAACCAAATACTATTCTGAATCAAACAACCCTAAAGTGATGAACAATTCTAGAATCTGTTTAATTAATTACATATACAGTATATACTCATATATATTTGCAAATAGGTAGTATGCCTGGCAGAGAAAAACAGACTTTTCAGAAGTCGTCATTATCTGGAAAGTGTGGAGAGGGAAAGAATTATAACGAAACTTTTTTTTTACTTAATCATAGAAAAAGCAAATAAAATGAGATTCTAAATCAGAAGGAAAAGATATACAATAGATTATAAACTGTAAATGCCTTTCTCATTTTAGACCTCCATCTTATGACAACATTGCCTGCCTTAGTAACTGTGTAATATTAGGAATCTTGAGAAACAGTACAAAGGATAGGGAAATTTTTATACTTACACATGTACATATCATATGCATATCTACACAAACCTGTATATAGAGAGAAGCTAATAAATCAATATCAGTATCACTGTTTTAATATTGATTGGAATAGCTTAGGAGTTTATAATAGAAAACACATTCTCGATTTATCAAAATTTTAATAACTATATGTATATAAACATAAATAGAGAGAATGCCATGTGACAATGAAAGCAGAGATTGGAATTATACAGCTGTAAGCCACAGAAAGCCAAAGATTGCCAGCAAACCACCAGAGGCTAGGAAGCAATAAGGAGGGATTCCCTTACAGGATGCAGAGGGAGCATGATCTTGCCAACACCTTGATTTCAAGCTTCTAGCCTCCAGAACTGTGAGACCATATATTTCTGTTGTTTTAAGCACCCACCCCCGACTTCCTGGTACTTTGTTATGGAAGTCCTAGGAAACTAATATCAATACTACTGACCAAATCTTTAGTCTACCCTCCCCACATTTTCTTAAAATACTCTCTATAGATTCCCACATGCCATAGTATTCCAAGAAAATTGCTACACATTTCACAGGACTGTTCATTGTGCCTCACACTCTGACATCCCTTGAGAGACCTCAAACAATTCTATAGTATCAATTATTACCAATATGGAAAGGCTACAGATCAGACTAAGATGAGGAAATAAGAGTGAAGCAGAAAACGTCTGCCCTGGAGGCCACCAGGAATGATCTACCTTTGTTCATTATCCAAAAGTCCTTTCTTTTGCCCCTTTAAACCGTTTTTTGTTGTTGTTGTTGTTGTTGTTGTTGTTATTGTTGTTTTGCTTTGAAATAACTTGACCAGCATAATAACGTTCTGCACTATCAGAAAAAAAATGTTTTTGTATTTATTTATAAATTTCATGTGAACCTTTTCCCGAAAATGGATAGAAGGCAAGCAATAACAGATTTTGGTTTGGAGAGTGTCAATCTTGACAAGTTTTAAAAACTATGACATTGGGATATAATCTAACTCTCTATTATGAGGGCTTCCAAAAACCAGATGAAATTAAAAACAAACTTTTTTTTTTCTATATTTTGCTATTCAGAAAGTGGCATTTTATGTGAAAACAGAAAAATTTTATTCAAGCCATGTAAATCATGAGAATTAATAAGCTCAGGGTTTAAACAAAGAATTAGACAAAGGCTAAACAGGACTTCTACAAACAAAAAAAGGCAGACTTAAAGTGATGAAATCCAACTTTATTCATCTGATAAGTATCTGAGTGTAACAAATGTATACTATACATTCTGGTTCCAAGCCTGATTCACAGATGACACCTTCTCACTGTGTCCTCATGTGGTGCTAGTTATCTCCATGGAGCTTCTCAGTCAGGTACTATCCTCATTCATGAGGGCTCCATGTTCATGACCTAAGCACCTCTCAAAGACCTACCTCTTAGTACTATCATCCTTGGAGGTTAAAATTTCAAAATATAAATTTGAGGAGGACACAACATCCAGAACATAGTGATCATAAAGGAAGCTATAAATAAAATAGAAATAAATAATAGTTTAGAATGGGAAGCCATAAATTTGCATAGATGTGACAGATTCTCATAAAACTCCAATAAATTTTTAAAAAATTATTTAAATTTGACAAAATGGTTTTTTAAAAATTATACAGGTGAGAATTGCCAAAATGTTTTTTGAGTAAAAGAGAAAGAACATTGTACTAGTACCAGATATATTAAAAATCATAGTAATTAAAAAAAGTATGTTGGAATAGATAGATAAATCAATAGGACAGAAAACAAAAATGAGTTCAGCAATAAACTCAAATATATATAAAATTATAGTAAATGATGAAGTTGGAATTATAAATTTTGGGGGAAATGTTATATTGTTATTTAAAAAACTCATGCTAGGAAAAATGGTTCAATATTTTGGGATAGAGCATATAGAAAAATAAATTCCACCTGAAGTAGACTACTTCAAATCATTTACTTTTTCTGATCCCTGCTGAAACATGTTTAATACACAAGTATTTTTGCGTTCCAAGCAGTGGTATCCCCACATGACCATATTATGGTCCTTCTATTCCTTATATAGTTTCATAACCCTTAAAAAATGATGTCACGCATAACAAACAAACCGACCACTAGTAACACTAAAATGGGAAAAGGGTTCTTGGCATGGCTCAAAAAGTCATATGTATAATTTTTAAATCAGTGCTGTAATTTGTGGTCCAGTAACCAAGATGGCATTTTGCTTGCTCCCCCAACAAGGACCCGTCATTCTCATCATGAACCAGAATCACAGAGTCTGCACTCTTGTTCTGGAAGGCAGCCTCCTCTGTGACCTCATCTGTCTCTTCTGACAAAGAGACAGATTTTAGCTTGTCCAAGGAAAGATAAACCCTGCCGCATCATGCTTGGAAGGAAAAACACATCCTCCTTCCTAGGAGGGGTTGAAAGAAGAGTTGAGTACAAAAAAAAGTTTGTAAAGTCTTCCTTTTCACCTGGTCTCCCTTTAATTTTTATGCCGAGTGCAGGCTTGTCCTGAGTGATTGTCACAACAGGCTGAATTTCCACTTCTTGCTCAGACAATCACTTATTTTGACAAGAGCTTCTTTCCAGTAATATAAAATCAATTCTACTTTCTTCCATTACATAACAAAAATATGGGCTGTTTGTTAATAAGATTGTCACATGTTCCTTGTGATCCAGAATGTTGAAGTTTGACAAATAGGAAAAACATAGAGTTTTTTTTGAAAAAAAAAAAAAAAAAAGCTGTAATGCAGCTACTCTAATTTGAATGAAACAAAGCCAATACTTGTACTCCCTGTTCTTTTCAAATGCCTTTCTGACACACCTGAGTTCTCGCAGTCCTGGAAAATCATTAGAGACAAGAAAACTTTGTAATTGTTTTAAAACTTCAAAACTGCCATACAGGATTGACTTTCAATATCAGAGGTCCTTGTGGAAGAGGATGTAGGATATCTTGTTAAGCCAGCTACCAGCTGCATAGTCAAACTTTTAAGATAAAAGTTAAGAATGAAAACTTATTTTAGCTCCTCAAATAAAGAATGAGAGAAAAGCCCTTTACCTCCAGTTCAGAAAATTTTATTTTAACGTAATGAAAACCTAAATTGTGAGTGATTGGAACACTTAATTTTTAAGTCTTTAGCATTTTATTAGTATTGTTAACTAAGAATATTTAAAATACATGTATAAGTTTATAATAAGAACAATATATACACATATATATTTATTTCCAAACTTGAAGAAGGCAATCTCTATATCCTCTCTATTTATATCTGTTTACATTGACTATGACATATAATATTTATTCTGATAATTTTCTCTTATTCAATCTTCAGTGAAGAAAAATATAGTTTTCTTCCTGAGGAAGCAGAGATTTCATAGTGGCTTTAATAAAATCAATAAATTTCACCACTAGATATAGAATATTTCCCTAAGGGTCACAAAAAGCTAATTTGTCTTTGTCCAAGTAGACAAATTGTTAAATAAAAGAATCAGTAAAGGAATACTTCCTCTAACTGAACCAGGAAAGAGAAACGAATGAGATGAACTTTACATACAAACACATATATTCCTTTTTTCCTCACTTATCTGTTGCTCTCTTTCTCCCCAGCGCTATCTGCAGTAGCAGCCATACTGAGAAGGTACTTCAACTCTGAAACTTGAAAGCAAAGAAAATTTGAAATGCGAAAGTATAGTATTGTTCAATAACTTTGCAAATCATTTTATTAATTTAAGACTTCGTGGGGTTTTTTTCTCCTCTCTCTGTGTCACTGGGTATGGGCCTGACTTGCTCTTTCTTACATGTTCTCATCCAGAGGGGCAAAATACCCTGTGGGGTTTCTTACTTAAAGCTATTTCCTCTCCAAACTGAGAAGAGTAGAAGACCATGATTCATTAAATGAATGATCATGTCTTGACATATAAAATAAATAATCTGGGAAAACAATTTAAATGAACATGAGAATCTACTAAAACTTAATAAATGGACACAAGGAGGGTGTGAAAGTAAGATTTCTTTTATCACTTCCTCATGACAAAAACAGAAATAGGAAGTATGCACTCATGAAAAACTTTAAAATATTAATAGTTCCAGTTTCAAATTTTGTCCCAATAAATGTAGACATGACTATTTTAATCCAGTTCTTCATTCTGTATACTAAATTCTGTATCCTAAATTCAAATATTGTTATGGCATTTTCTGAATAAATTTTTTTTTCCCTTAAGGCTAAGCCCTATGGGTAAGTAGATAACTTGTAAAACTGGTTCTACTAGCAAAATATAAGAACTTCATGCCCTATTTACTACAGTAGAAAAAAGCAACATTCTCTTTTTTTCTCATTCTTGTTTTAACCTGAAAACTTTTTTCTGAAGCTATGCCAGGTTCAGATCAGATACTATTAAGGCAGTGATGACTATGGGTTACTGCACACACTATCCCCACGGTTTTTCCCGTGAAGTTACTTTAAAGTTTCTACCTGGCCCCATTTTCATATGAGTGTGTATATGTGAGCACCTCTGGAGGATATTAGGTAGTTATATCATCAATAAATATTGGTGGAGCTTATCTCTCTATTTCTCTAGATTCTAGCATGCAAGACTTTTGAGACAACCTATTAAGACAAAGCTCTAAGTGACAAGTGTTAAATAGAAAAGAGACAATTTGATTGGTAAAGATTTAAGAAGAAAACGTGGAAGTTACTTTCTGCAGCATGTGTCCAGGATGACTGTTCTCCAGAGCTTATTTTAGAACTCTGGCCAAACACAAACATGTCTGACTCACTGTACTGAATAGTGAATCAAACACAAAAAATTTAGAATTCATTAAACTGGTGATAGCCAATGACTTCAGAATACTCAATAAAGGCTTTATGCAGTAAAAACGAAGGGGGGGAGGGGTATTTTTAAATGTTTTTATTTCACTCTCATTTCTGAAGAAGTGAAAATCTCTATCACAAACTCTTGCATCCACACTGCTTTCTCCATCAGTAACCTATCACTCTTTTATTCTTTTCTCCTAACCTTTCCCTTCCCCATAAAATATCTAATGGAAAAGGGGCAGGGCTTTCTAATTTTCAGTCTCATCACCAACCCTAGCTTGAATACTCTTGAAGTTTTTTCTAGTAAAATCAAGTAGCCATCCATAGTAATTAGGCAGGCTAAACTATTGAAGTAAATATTCCTGAAAATGTAATGGTTGAAATATGATAGAAGTGAATTTATCTCACAAGAAACAATCCAAGGCTAGAGATTCAGGTCATTGGGCGAGGAGGTACAAAAATGTGGGGAGGCTCTGCTTCACTCAGTAATTCAGCAACCCAGCCCAGAAGGAGGGTAATGCTTCCACCTTCCACATGTGGTTTCTAAGGTCTGTCTGGTTTCACTGTTTCAGCCCATGGGAAGGAAGAAAGAGCTGTAAGAGCAAGTATACAAATTTTCAAGACAAGGCTTGAATAACATCCATCACTTTTGCTCACAATTGACAGAGAGAGCTTAGTCCTGTGGCCACAACTTACTGCAGAAGGAGCAAGAAAATATAGTCGTTGGCTGGGCAGCTTTGTCTGAGTTATAACTCTATCCTCCTGTGGAAGCAGTAGAGCACAGGTTTTGGTGAACAACTTGCAATCGCCACCACACCCTCCAAGCCCCTTTGTGATCTCAATAAGAACATGAGAATAAGATATAGGTCCAAAGGGGAGAGTGGGAAAGGTAGATAAGGGTAAAAGGGGTCAAATATATGGTGATGGAATAAAATTTAACTTCTGTGGTGAACACACAATGCAATATACATATGACATGTTACTGAATTATACACTTGAAACATATAATTTTATTAACCAATTCACCTCCAATAAATTTAATAAATAAATAAATATATAAAGTAAAAAAAAAAAAAAAAAAAGAATCAGTTTTCCTGGGTCCTTTGCAGAACAAACTATTTCTATGGCTTAGATAAGTTATCTACAATGGGAATGCGTTTGCCCAACGAAGTGTTAAGGTCTTCTTATGAATTATACTCCTATTTCATGTAAGTGTTAATGAGGATAAAAAGAGAACAAATATATAAAACCATTTGGAAAACTAAAAGTATTATGTAGTTAAATTGAATTATTCCTTTATTGTTCAAATCTAAGAAGGAATTAGTTTGGGCCAATAAAGACAATGCTCAACATTTCTATAATCAAATAAAATGTAATGGCTAACAAGTAAACTGAAACAGAAATTAACCCTCAAATAGAGTCCAAACAGAGAGTATACACAAATAAGGATAGAATATATGTCGTAGGTAAGTTAGCACCCTTTTGTTGATAATGGGTCACAAAACCAAAGACAGATTTAGTAATACAGACAAAAATTTTGTTTGGTCATTCAGTTTAATGAATATCAAAACTGACTACCATTCTGGTGGCATCACTGAGGTTTAGAAGATCACACAAAAATGCAGACCACAGCAGAATATAATATATTGGCTAGAATGTTAAAATAAAGATAGAGAACTTTATGCCCAATCCCACATAACCACGTTGGTCAATAACCTGATATGTCATGTAAAGAGGTCAACTAAGGTTAGGTAATGGAGGTCTCCTGCTCCCTTGACCTGTTTTGGCATAACAAAGTCAACATTTCACCATTAAATGTCAAATCAATTCCCAATGATTTAAACATTACCCAGAAATCTCTAGCTTCCTGGAATCTTCCATAAAAAAAATAAAATAAAATAAAATAAAAACCTTCAAGCACTACCATTTTCAAGTCTAAGGAATTATTATTGTATTAGCTTAATTTATCTTGCTTGTTCATTTTCTAATATCCTTATTTCAGTTGGTTTTTAATGTTTATAAAGCAGTGCCTGTTTTTTAAAAGTCTATATTATTATCATTTTCAATGTATATTTATATCTATCTTTTTATGTTCAAGAAATAACTTTTCTCTCTGGAATTCTTACAAGTAACTTACTATTGACTGTTTCTTTTCTCATATAGCCCTTACCAGAATTACCCTATATTATTACAAAGGAAAAGATTTTCTCCATTTAAGTCAAAGATGACCTATGTTTAATTTATCTTTTATCCCATATAACACATTTCATTTAGTAGATATTCAATACACAAATTAGTATAATTTTAGCTAAACTGTATCTCTCTCCACTTGAGGTGTTAGGGAGTAAAAAGGAGGCCCATCCATTGTAGGGGAACTTCTTAATTTTCCTCTCAGGAGTAGAGTGGACCAGTCTTTGTGACCCTCCACAAGAATCAAATTTGTTTTTAAATACACCATAAAATGTCAGAACTTCTCTGGTGCATACCCTCCGTCTAGCAGCTCTGGATAAACAGGCATTTAGCAGCAACAATTCCTAACTTGCCCTTTTTTATCTCAGGGATCACCAAGAGATTCGCATGTCTAGTGACTTACATATGTTTTTGATGGCCATGATACATATCATTTGAATGACCAATTGAATGAATAAATAAGCCAACAATTGCCATCCCTAGATACCAACAAATTTCCAGCTGACATCTGGCTGCTCAATAGTGTCACTTGCATTAAGTGTGACAAGTTGTAATCTAAAATAACACCTAATTTAGATGATAGTTCACTTTCAGAGCTGCAGGGAAAAGAAGGGAGAAGATTATAGCTCCTTGCACCCCATGCTTTCCACTTTCATTGTACCTGCTGTACAATTATTGCTATCTTGCCTGCCAAAGTTCCATTAAGGGCTCTGGAGCTCCTGGCACTTCACTGGATATTCCACTAAGTTTAATCACCAAAGATGACTTATTCTCGCCAGTTGGGTGCATCAAACTAAAGGAATATTATCAGATAAATACATAGGAATCTATTTTATCTAAATGTATGAAGGAAAGAAACAGAGAAGAGGGGTTTTTGCTAATGTGATTTCCCTTCCCCCCCCCCATTTTATCATCAATTTAAATATTCATGCCAAAAGATATAATATTACCAGAGACAATAGACAACTTCAGAGAATCCATCAGCCTTTGGCTCTTCTGGAGGCAAGTAACTGGCTTCTCAGCTAAGTTGGGGTTGTGGCTGTGTAATTAGTTAGATTCAGCAAAGGCTACTTATTGTACACTGCTCCTCCACTTACCTTTAGTGAGACTGGAGCAGCTCAGAAATAAAGTGGGAGTTTGGCCACCCTTTGCAGCACTCAGATTCTCCTACCTCCACTGGGGGGTATTAAACCCAATTTGAGGAGAATTTTCACTGCAGATAAGTTATATACTGAATTATTGGCTGGTTCTCTGGGTTGTACTTAACTCTGTTCTTTCATCACTTTAAGGTACAAATGCTTAAAAAATAAAAATAAGTAAATTAAAAAAATAAAATTATCATCATTGCCCTCAACTAAGCCATCTGTAATTTTCTTCAGCCCACCACTAAGAATAGTGGTATAAATTTTTTTAAATTCTCAAGTGCAAAATATCTTATTTGTGTTCTGATGCTTTCCATTGTAGAAATAGCTCTTTCTTAATTTCCAGTTCTTTCTTAATTTCTTTTCTGGATGCTAATGAAGGTAAGTGTCAATGAGGCAATATTACTTGTTTCATAATGACAATTATGCTCTAGTTGGTAACCTGTGACCTACCTCCTCAGGGGATTTCGAAGTTAACATGACTGTATACTGGACATCTACACTGGAAGGAATGCATTCAAGACTAGAAAATGTGGGAGGAATTTAGTGCATGAATAGGGCTTACAGAGCAGAGAAATAATTGAGTAATTTTGCCTCACAAAACCCTCGATTAACAGTTATTTGCCCCCCACTGGTCTGCAACTTCAGTAGCCTGATCAGACATATCTACATTAGCACAGTCCTCTGCTCAAATAGTATTCACCTGCCTTGGCTGGCCCTCAGAGGAGGAAGAAGAAACAGAGGTTGTAAAGTAGAAGTAAATTAGCTTAATACAGCTGAGAGTGGTTGAGGATATATGTGGGGAAACATATGTGTTGTGATAGGAGTTAAATACAGCTGATGGCACTCTGATCAGGCAGTGACCTCGGACCTTCTGCTTCCAGACAAAGCAGTTAGGCCTCCAGCCATAGAGCATTGTGCTCTGCATCCCCTTTAGCGGTCACTGCATGAAGACCTCATGCAGGGTCCTAAAGTCCTATCTCCCTCACTTCTTGGGACCAGGAAATGAGAAAATCATTGTTCACTCTGATCCAAATTTGCCTCATCTTAGAGCTCATTATTAGCTCCATGCTTTGCAGCTATATTGGGAGGGTCTCTTTCGTATAAGAAAAGGACTGAGTGTTGGAAGAGAACTCTACTTGACAGATGGGAATGAGAGTGGTGTGAGTAACTAACTGGAGGCAATAAAGGTGTTAGCAAATAGGACAGAAGAGTGTGCCTCACCGATTGCTAACTCTCCTACTGGCTGTGAGTTGTACAAGTGCCAGTGAGAGCTGACTATCTAAGCTTCAGTATTAACAGCATGTGGTTCTGGCAGATTCACAATGTACTTGTTGGCTTTCTCAGTATCACAAGCATTGGCTGGGTCCCCATCCAACTAAAGGGGCTACTGTCTTTTTTGTCCCCCTCCCTTCCAATGCTTTTTCTCCTGGTCTTCCCTCCTTTCTTTATCCTGATTCTTCTGTTCTTCTCTTCCCTGCTCCTTATGTGATCTTTCCCTTTCATTTAGGATTCTTGTCTTTTCTTAAAGGAATGAGAGCCTCATCATCAGTATCAACCCCAGTGTGATATAATCAGTTACCCTAAAATCACAGTCTTCTACCCTATCCTCCATGTTAAGAAAACCCAGCTGCTGCTGAGAATCGTGTATCTATACAGGGTTTAAATGTGAATCACAGCAAGAATTCTTAAGGCAAGAATACAATTGAACCAAAAAATTCTATAACAGAAAGGAGTCTTAGATGTGCATTACCTCCTCCCAACTACATTCCATTTTACAAACAAGCAAATCATAACTTGGAAAAGTTAAATGAATTCCTAAGGTTATACATCCAATAGAGTTAAGGGGTCACTTAGGACCCAAACTCTTGACTCCCTAGCCAGTGATTTTTTGCACTTTATGAATTTTAATGTAAAATAGAAGTCACAGATCCTCTGGACTCCTATGCTACATAAAATATTTCTTACCCTAGTCATACTTGAATCCCTCTCCAACTGAAACAAAGATAGCTAATGAATCAGGGATGCTCTTTTGTTCTATTAATTGTCTGACCTTAAGGAAGTCACTCAGCAACCTGGTTCTCAGCATTCTCTTTCACAGCTGAGGAGGCCAGACAGATTTTCTGGGGTTGCTTCTAGCTCCAAAATTCACTGACCCTTTAAACTTAACTTCTTTCACAGAATACCCGTCATTTCTAAGTAAATAGTGTTTTTAATCCTTCGTGCTAAAAGAGGTTAAGTAAATAAAAAGGAGAGATTGGTCTATGCTACTGGCCTAAATTATAACTTTGTGACCAGGGGATGAAAGAACTTAATAGCAATAAGAAAGCTTCTAGGGTCTACCACTTACAATTTAAATACTTACTTGAGAGGTTAAAAGTTCAAAGTTGAGTCATAGTCTGAGGTGGCTCTGCTCTTTCTTTTTAATTATCTGAGGTCAGGAAGTTAATAATACCAGAAATCCCCAGTGGGGAACTCTTGTGCGCTGTGTGAACTTTAAACTTGCTCATTTTTTTTTTAAGGGTAAAAAGTTCAGTAGGAACACAGTGGACTTTTCCTCTTAGCCTCCGCCCATTTATCCCCCAAGGTCAAAAGTTGAACTGTAAAACAGGAACCCTTGTTCTCTGATCCACATTTAAACAGATCACTTATTAAAAGGTAAACATTCCAAAAGCAAGCCAAGATCCAATGTGAATCTGTTCAATAAAAGTGAAAATACTGTAATAAAATTAGTCTTTGATCCTTATCTCTTACTTTAGAATTGGATATCAGAATTTATTTTCTTATTCTTTGAATCTCAGAGAAAGGAGTCACAAAATGCCTCGCTCACCTACCTCTTTCCTGAGATTGGCATATCTGGAAAAGATAAACCTGAGATATTTTTAAATAGTTGTATTTACAGTCTTATCTTAAGGCAATTTCTGTAATTAACTCTACAGCATCTATGTGTGTTTATTTATTTTGCTTAAATAGGAGTTCAAGAACCGTAAAATGTGTTTTAAGTCAGAGAAATTTAAAGGTCTATGAAATTAAGAGGTGTTTGCTGAAAATAGTGGGGGATGTGGAAAGGGGAGAAAAATGGATAAATGAACCCAGTGAACCTCATGGGAATAAGGAATGGACTATTTTTTAGATTTTCAAAGTGTTAAAGCTCAAACATGAAGCCAGGAGGACAGCTGTAGATCTCTAAAAAGATATTTAACAAGCCTAGTTTTTTTTAAAGTGATAGTGGCAAATTCGAGAAGTATGGAAGAGCCATTGAGTGTACATTAACCTAATCCAAATAGCTTGCTTAGAAAAACTCCCTGAGCCACATCAAATAAAGCTGTTACTGCATGCAATGCCTAAGTATCCTTTTCTAATAAAATAAGTAATATATGTGCCAATTTTTTTAATGCATGCCTATTAAGAATGCTTCCACTTGCTAAGAAAAAAAGTTCTACATGTGAATCAACATTTATTAAAAAAAAAAATTTTAAGAAAGCACCTTTGTCTCAATTTATCTATCCAAATGAGGTTAATACCACCTGCTTTCCTAC
The DNA here is from genome assembly GCA_028627145.1 of Eidolon dupreanum. Lineage (NCBI taxonomy): Eukaryota > Metazoa > Chordata > Mammalia > Chiroptera > Pteropodidae > Eidolon > Eidolon dupreanum. The sequence goes on along the minus strand of CM053507.1, from coordinate 75,497,317 downwards.
TTAGTAATTTTGGTACAGATTAATCAGAAAGCAGTGAGAACCTTAAATATAGACAATAAACATTCCTAATCAACACTTTTCACTGATATCGGTTTTAACAATGTCAGTTAAGTTTTGGGACTTTCTGATTAATTTTAATACGAATCAAAGCTAGAAGACACGGCTCTTAAAAATTTGTGATCTAGACCCATTTACATGGTAATTTTCATGACATCCTCTGGGACCTCTGGAGGCAGCTGGATGACCCAAACCCAGGACTGATACAGCCAGGAAGGAAGTGGGGAGAGCACACAGGGCTACTTCCTCTTGCTGGGACTCTTCTCTTAGCAGCTGTAAGGAAGTGTGGCAATTCCTTATGAGTCAACCTGTGACTTACAGGTAACAAAATGAAATTTGAGAAACATGATCATGTTGATTATGATGTTGAAAGGAAGTCACTGCAGTCAGGACAGAGTTCAGGGAAAATCAGGTATTAAATCAGATTATTAGGTGGTGAAGGAAATTTGAACACTGCTCAGACATTTAGGCTGGTATTATATTTATGAGAATAACTTCTGGTTTCAATTCATCTTGTAAATATCCCATGAATATTTATTTCTATTTATTTTTAAGCTACCTCATTGTATTTGCGCTAGTTTTCAACCTTCTGTCTAATTGAATTATCAATCAAAAAAATTTTTTTCTGCAAACCATTTCAGTTTATAAAAGGCTATTATTTGGTAAGACTGTGTTATATTCTGGGATATCTCTCTTTACTGTCCTTATAAGATAGAAATAGGACCAGATATATATAAGATCAATTATGCACAACAATTGAGGAGTGTACTATAAGTAGTATAAACAAAGTGCCACAAGAAACCTAGGTCTTTGCCATGTTTTTCATGCCTCATTGCCTTACACATTTTGATCCCTCTTCCTGAAAAAAAAAAAAAAACCTTTTTGCCCTCGATCCCTAAGACCCTATTGTCAGACTCAATACTGCTCTTCCTTCAACCTTGCCTCCCTTTTCCTCTCTGAATGTCTTTTTTAACAGTAATGTGTGCAAGGAGTAAATCAGTATAACTATCTTGCTATATTGTAATGTTTAGTTAATTTTTCTGCCTCCAACAATAAATTATGATCAAATTGAGAGAGAGAACTCTCATGCAATTCCCCAAGAGGTCCTTCTTCAAAAATACAGAATGAAACCTGACAAAAACAAGAGTCAGTGTACACCTTAATGGATGACAAAAGTAAGTTGAGTTCCAACAGGGCATACAACAGGGTGAACTCACAGTCCCGCCTGCTTTCTGGAATACCACTAGCACAGTGGTTTTCAACTTTAGCTGTGCTTTGATATCACCTGGGACTTTAAAATATCCTTGCTCTATAGGTCCCAGCCCTAGAAATGTTTAATTAATTGGACCGAGGTAGATCAGAGTCATTAGGATTTTAAAATGGTCCCAGGTGACATCTGTGACAATGAGAACAAGAGTAAGGACTGCTGCACAGGAAGATACTGCTAAGTAAGAATAGCTTCTAGAAGTCACCACAGGGATTGGGAGTCGCAAATGGACCGTCAGTTTAAGGACACCTCAATTTTTCATAATTATCTTAAGGAATAAGTTATTCTCTCTTCTGAAGTGATTTAGCAACTCTCTGTTATCCTTTATGATAAAATCAAACATCTTAGCCAGCCAACATATTACACCAAGTTCTCCCTAAAATGGTCCCATCTTTGTCTTCTTCCTTATTAATATTTTCTACACTTAAGTCATGCAAAACTGCCTGCTATTGCCTGAAGATGCCATGCAAATCCTTCCCATATCTTCTAATGTGTCTGCTTCCAGGAATGTTTTTCCTCTTATTCCTCCAGGTAATTCATATTCATACTTTCAGATCCAACTTAGGCTTGTCCTTCTCTGAATGCCTTCCTCAGTGTCAGTGATTTTACAAAGTGCTCCTGTTCTGTGATGCACACAACTTGGATCACCACTCAATCATAGCAGTTAACATATTGGCTGAAGCTAGCTCTCTCTCTGTCACTTATATTGGATTATTTTAGATTCTCTAAGGCAAAAAGTGTTTTGTTTTTTTTCTGAACCCACTTTTCCTAGTATCCAGCACAGTGTTTGACATAGGCTATGTGCTAAGTTAATGGCTATTGAATAAATTAATGGGAGGTGGGGGGACAAGCAGAAAGATGATCACATAAATTAACTCCTTTATCTACTGAACATCTAGGGGGACTCTCATGATACCCATCACTGAGGAAAGGGAATAATAACTTCCTTGTGGACTTATTTCATATTCATCTTCCAAAAGTTGGAGATGCAAAGTCTGAACCAATTTCAGTCATTACAGACTCCAGGCCAGGACAGGTGGCCCCAAGAAAGAGGATTATGATCATAATTTTCTCAGTTATGTCAAGATTTTCTAGATTAAAAAATAAAAGCAAAATATTCCAGTTATGTTTTAAAAATTTAAACTTTCTAGATAATTTCTTAGGCATTGGTCACATCACTTTCCATCTCTTCTTCCCTTCCCTCATACTGACCTTGGGTTCTTTTTCATAGTCTTAATCAGAATAAAAGCATTTGCTCCCCCTTGTCCACTTTAGGTTCCAGATGAAAATAAATTATGGATTCATAGTTCTTTAGAACTAAAAAAAAAAGGTTTTTTTAGGGATCAGATCATCTAATCTTTCCATTCTGCAGACATAGAAGTACCTGGGAAAAGTTTTGAGAATGCAATCTATGTCAGTTACCACTGGATAATTCTGAGCCTCATCAGTATAGGAAGACCAGTGAGATCACACCAACCTTAACACCCAAATCCTGTAGGAACTTGGACCCCCTCTTAAGGTCTTCTCTATTTCCAGAAAGTTCCAGGGGGAGAACTCATGTGAGCTCAGAAACAAGGCAGTTGGTGTTCTTTGTCCCTAGCCTTTTCCTAAAGGCCCCTTGCTCCAAGGTCCTTGCTCTGGCCTCTTCTCTGAGACTAGTCTTGCCTATGTATGACTATCTTGTGTGAAAGACTCCAAGGCTGCTGCATTTGGAGGGAATGGGGTTAAGGAAGTGAGGGAAAAAGATTACAGTGGGGGGAGAAAAGGTGTTGAAAAGCATAAAATAAACTCTTCCCCAGCTTTTGAAACATACTTTGTCATTAGTGAGCTAGAATTAGTGCTCTAGAATTTGGTTCTAAAATCACATCTGGATCCAAACTTGTCTCTTCCACTTAGTATCTTGTTGACCTTCAGCAGGATACAAAACTTTTCAGAACCTGAATTTCTGTTTTCTTCTTTAATATGATAAAAATGATAATTCCTTCTTCATAATATTATTGTGAAGAAGATTAAATGGAATACTTTCTTAATACCTTAGGTGTTCAGCTTAGTGCCAGAAGTTGGTAAGCACTTATCAAATGGTAGAGATATTATTTTTATTTTCATCCTCATCATTCTTATCATCATCACTTTAGTTATTCATGGAAATAGCTCCTTTGGCTTCTAAACTAACCCCTCTTTCAACTGGGCCTTAATGGCAGACCCTTAAGCCAGTTGAAGACAAGCAACATGTCTCTCCATTTCTCCATCACCTCTTTTCTGGACACCTGTATGCAAAACTCCTTTTTTCTTCTTTTTTCCTACCCCAAACAGTTTCATTACTCATCAATACAAAGATTTCCTCACATAGTCAAATTTTAATCTTATTAGAGCATCAGCTAGGACATCTGAGTTGTTTTACTAGCAAAGTAGACCTAAACAGAAATAATGAAAGTTGTAATTAATTGCCAGTTTTCACTACAGAAAAAAATACACATTTTGGTGCTAGATTTTCCTCAAATCATCTCTTCCCTTCTATAGGAATAGAATTCTAGCTAGACACCTGTTTGCCTGAAGATAATATTTTCTACCTTAAACCATGCAAATGAGAAAACAATACCCTGGAAATGAGCAGAGGAAGAAGATGGAAGGAATTTGAACCTCCAAATAACTGTGTTTATTTACTCAGTAATTTTGGTATATCTGGGCTGTTTAAGCCATTGTATTTATCTCTGCTTTCCTTATAGCCTGACACAGCAAGTAGTATAGTTTCTAAACACTGCAAAAATAAAATCTATTACCATGATGTTCAGACATCAATTCAAGCCCGAAATACAACATTTAATTAAAACATTAATACTGCTTTTATTCCCATGAAGGGATTCTAGAAGCAAACATCTCTCAGTTCCAAATTTAAAGCTTCAAAGTGAGTATTGCAAAAGATTTCAATGTCTCTAACCCAGCCATGCATTACACATTCATTGTCACCATCTTATTATTAACTGGCAAAAGAAAAAGTCACGTCAGAGAAACTATGTTCTTTATATGTGCCCCCAAAGGTTACTGGCCTTGTAATCCCAACTATAGGGAAGAGAGTTTACTCGCTCAAGTTTGGGGCAAGACTGGGCAACCCCAGCTTAGTTCAGACAACTAAACCAACTGCAGGATTAACCTAGACCTACAACCCAGACTTATAGCCTTAATTTTATAGATTATTTTACTATATATTTTATATTATGTATATTCAATTATGTGCGTTTGACTGATTATATGTAATTTATGAGTCAGAGTCTATGGACTGTCCTCATAATGACCACCCCATCCAGAAAATGAGTTATGAACTCAAATGAATCCATTTATGGTAGCTACAGATCTCAAAACTGTTCTCTCACTCTACCATGCTGGAGTGAGATCAGCCTTTAAGATTGAGACACCAGGCTCCATGTGATCAGAGATCCTTTGCCAAGGGAGAATAGATTAAAAAATAGACACAGGTAGCAGTGTATGACTCCTTTCTGTGAACTATCAGGCCTCCAAGGGTCAAAATTCCCGATTTAATGTCAAAATGCTGTATTTGTCTTATCAAAAAGAACTGCTAAGTAGAAGGAGTTGCCCAGGAGTCCACGGTCACCATGGCATAGAAAAGAACTGTCCCTATATCATCTAAATAATTATTTAAGACTATGTCTTTGTACTCATGATTTTAATGATGAAATTACTAAAACATTGTACAAGATAAGCTGTCTTAGAAAAGCTTACTACCAATAAGTACCTTAATGTTTTTTTCCATGTATTATTTTTTTCATGTTTTCTAAGTTTAAAAACTTCTCCCCCAAATTTTTGATTATAGTCTGTGTTTTATAATATTGTGAGATATATCTGATTTCCTAGTCACATTTGTATAAAGTAACTTTCTTTTCTCACTACGACATTGTTTTATCCTCCATCTAAGACATCAGCTTTGTGACAGGTGGTATTTGATATTGTGACTAATTTAACATCCCCTGATTCAAGGACAATAACACAGTACTAACAGTCATTACACATTTCTAATGTGTCAAGCACTTTCTAGACATATTATGCTTATCAACTCATAGTATAACGTGTATTATCATAACAACCTTGAAGAATAAATAATGTTATTACCTCTACTCTATAAATAAGAAAACTGAAGTTAAACAATACAGCCAGCAACATACCACTAAGAAGAAGCAGCACCAAAATCCACAACCAGATAACCTAACATTGTGATACAAAATCTAGCAGAGGTGCTATTCTCACTTAACCAAGACTATTTGGAAAGACATAATAAAATCACAGGAATTGAAAATTACAGTCATAGAAACTGAGGGTCAAAGGAAGCTTAAACATCTCTAGTTCTTGCCCAAAATATCAATCCAAGAAATTAACTGGTTGTTCATCAAAAGCAGGCAACCAGAAGAACAAAGACCTAAATAACTCAAAGAAAATAGCCCAAGGCATGAACAGAAGACTGAACAGAACCACTAAAAAATGAAAAAGTTTAAGACATTTGTGAAATAAAAGGCAGACTTCTAAAGCAGAACTCCAGCTTGGCCAGATAATAGATTCACTAGTATAAAAAGTGCCAGATGATGTTGTGGGTGGTCAGGAGGGAACAATAAAGTTAGAAGAACACAAGCCTAGAAGAGGGTTTTTGTTTGGTTCTTTGGCAACACTTGACTCTAGGAAATGATGAGGAAATTCTAATTTCTGAGAATGCCTTTCACAAGAAAGACAGAGATTACAATTTCCAGTGAAGAAGACATGCTTTGTTTCAAGGAAACGAAGAGAGATCCCAGGAATTTGGACAAATGAACTTGGTCTTGATGCTAGGATACTGTTTGAGGGGGAAAAAAAATCTTAGGACAGTACCAGACAAAATCTGCAGTATTGAGGATTTCCAATTCTCCAACCTTAAAATCGATAAAGATTAGTTAAAGCAACATCACACCTTTGCCTTTTCAATAGTTTAAGAATGAAGCAACAAATGCTTACTTGGATCTAAAACTAGCTAAAGAAAGTATCATTTATAGTGTACACTTAGGTCCAAGAAAAGAGATTAGCTACAGTGTGTTTGGAATCTGATGTTGGGATAAAAGTGTAATTACACATTTTTAAAATTTGGAGGTCTATATGAGCCACAAGTAATTGACTTTTATATGACCGTCACTGGGTGTGATAGCACCTACAGGGGTAAGCAGTAAAAAAATATAATCACATGATCATATGGTCATCATTACTAACATATATTGATGGCTTACTATATGGCAGGCACACTTAGTGTTTGACATCCATTATCTCAATTATCCTAAGTCTGTGATAAATGGCCTAACTTACTTCAGAAACACATATTTCACAAAGAAAATATCTTAAGAATTATGACACAGTATCAGCCATAGTCATGAGTTCTAAGCAAAACTTGTCTAAAATAAAACATGATCTCCACAGAACTGAATGAGGCCAAGAAATCTGTAAAGAAAGCCAACCAGGAACTCTTACATTCTAAACCTCGAGATAATTGGGTTGACATTGGTTCCAGACTCCACCCAAACTGCCAGGCCTGAGACTAGAGATTTCTTACTTTTTTTGTTTGTTTGTTTGTTTTTGATTTCCTGGTTCTTAAACCTACTCCCTTACCCAACTTCTTGTCCCTATCTAGTTATAACTGTATTGTGTTTATTTTCTGATTCCTCTGATTCAGTCTCTTTTCCCATGACTTTTATCTGTGTTGCTCGCCTGGGACTCAGGTCCCAAGCTTTGTCTGAAAATCTCCCAGGCCTTGGTCCACAACCTCCTGCCACCCAACCCAGTGCTGACAGACCAAATGATCTGGAGCCCATAAAGATTAGAGCTATTCTATTAGTCAATGATTCTTCCCAATTAATACTTAGTTCAGAGTTCTTCACACAATGCTCCAAGTACTTTTTGTTCAATAAAGATTTGTTGACTAAATTTACAGTGTGTGCTGTAACATGAACTGCAGATTAAAGTCCAAATTACAACACATGACCTCTATGGCAAGAAAGAGTAAAAAATTAAAACAGCCTTGGACAGATGCCAGATGATGCTGAACCCATGAAAAATTCCAGAGAGAGAATAGAAAACTAAATAGAAATAGTGCATACACAACAACCTTGATCTTCAATCTTTTGTAAACTATGCTCAGTCTCCTTTTCAAGATTATAAGCCTGTCAAGAACAGTGTACAATGAAGTGTCAAGCACAGGGTAACTACCTTCTTCATCACTCCCTTACCCAAGCGTGGCTAGGGAACTTGCAGGAATTGAACTTTTGTGTTAGTTTTACTCCTAGGTAAAGCACTGATAAAAGCCTTGAGTACCACAAAACCACACTAAGGAGAGTATGAAGCTTTGTCATACTCACATTACATCTAAAAAGATAGTTATTTGGAAAAGTATCTTTCTGCATTTTGCACCTTATGTGTTATTCTATACAGGATCTCTCTTTGTCATCACTCAAGTCTGGGTCTTTCACAGTATAAGTCTGTTTTTGACTTTCAGAGAGCTTACTTTCCTCTTGATTTCTCTAAGTAACAGCTTTTACTAATGCCTGGTGTGATAGTTTTATGGGTCAACTTGGCTAGACTATAATACCGTTATTCAATCAAGTACTAATCTAGGTATTGCTATGAATATATATTTTTAGATGGGGTTAACATCTATGATTCTTTGCCTTTAAGTAATGGAGATTATTCACAGTAATGTGGTGAGCCTCATTCAATCAGTTGAAAGCCTTAAAGGCAAAACTAAGGTTTCCCTAAGGAAGAAGAAATCCTGTCTCAAGATTGCACCATGAGCTCCTGCCCAAGAGTTTCTAGCCTACTGGCATACCCTGCCCTCAAATTTTGAATTTATCAGCCCTCAAAACTGCAAAAGCCAATTGCTGAAATAAATCTCTTCATATATATTTTACATATATAGAGAAAAATCTCTCCCTATATATATACATTATATGTAGAGAAAGTTTCCTCACTTATAAATATCAGAATTCCTGAAGCAAAAATAACATACCCCCATTTTAAATGAATACACATAATGAAAGCATCATGAAATCGTGTGAGCAGGGCGACAGAAACAAAGAGGGGAAGATTAGGCACCAGAGACTAGCAACAGAGAACAGCAGTTACATTTCCTCCTACTCCTGGTGCTCACCACCACACACACATAGAGCTAAAAGGGTAAGGAGAGGAAAGGGCTTTGTCACACCTCAGTGAAAGCTGGAGCCTTGAGCAGAGCCTCCTCACAGGCAGGACTTGTGGTCAGGGAGAGATGCAGCACTGCAACAGAGAGGGAATAGGGAAGAAAGCTTCTGATCTCTCTCTCCCCTCCTGCTCTCTAATCTCCTTTCGGGTGAGTCAGTCTCCAGTTCAAAGAAGCTAGCCAGGAAGGGAGCCTGGGAGATGATATCAGCAGGAATCAGACTCATTAAGGCACAGAGAAAGCAAAGAGTGGGTCTTGAGTGGGGAGGGGGTCAAACAGAAAATATCCATCATAACCTGGTTCTTCTAAGACTCAAAACACAAGTTCATAATGGTTTCTAGCTTTCATAAAAGACTCTTTAATTTCACTTCTTACCTACTAATCCACCACATCCAATGAATTCCCATTTTTTTAATTCAATATTTTTATTTTCCTTGGTCCCAAGTCTTATTTATTATTTAGTTACATTTGCAATAACCCCAGAATTTAATGGTTCTCCCTACAATGTCTATCACTTTTATCAAACCCCCCTGATCTCCAAATTCAATTTTAATAAATTGCTCAACTCTCAAACTAAAGATGTTTAAGAGTCTAGGGTTTTACCAACTAAACTATCCAGGATACTTTAAAGATGTTTTATTAAAAAAAATCTATATACATATAATAGTCTTGGGGCTGAATATTTTATACTCATCAGATCAGATTGTAGTCCACCATAATTCAGAGCTCATAAAGCATATATTCCAAAATTTGCATTTAATTGGATTAATTTATTTTTCTTATAAGTGTTTCCCTTCTTAAGATACAAAGAAGTAGCCTTCTTATGTCTCATTTATTATTATCAAAGAGAGAAAAGAGCCTATTATGTGTGGACAAGGAGTTAATTATAGCGGGCACATATGGGGTTATTTGTTTAGCTCCACACCCTATCTGGGAATTGCTTATTTTCCTCACCCCATTCATGAGGTTATCATAGAAGCTGTTCTAGGGCAACAATTGATTGGCTGGTAGTAGACACTAGGTTCAAGATGACTTCATCCCTATCCTAGACCTCATCTTACTAGCCAAAGCTTTTAAGCCCCAGCGGGGCACTTGATGCAAATAGAAAAAAAATGGAATCTACCCTTGAGAATATTTCATCTAGAACTGATAATAATTGTCTGGGTGGCTGAACTATGATGTATAAAACTAGGAGGACAGCTCTCAGTAACTACACTTCTAGTCATGTGCAACAACAAAGAAGAAGGGAATAAGAGAGAGAAAACAAAATAAAGCATAAACCCAGAAAGTCGAAGAAGTGAGAGCTACATAAAGTCCTAATGGTGCTAAGATCTCTAGTTCCAGTTCTGCCTCAAGTCCAACTGTATTTCTAACCTTGGGTCTTCTAAATTCCCCACTTTAAATTAGTTTTAGTTGGATTCTGTTACATGTAAGCTAACAAATCCTGATGAATAAAATTCCTACCATCTAAACTTATCAAGTGGAAGACTAAGCCTCAAAGAGACCAATGGACTTGTCAGAGACATATAGAACGTAACTTAGGAAAGAAAAATGCCAACCAAATTTATTAATTTCCTGCCAGTGAATCTTACTGACTAATTTTAATTTCCATGATGTTGTCTTGGAAATAAAGACAGCACAGTTTAAACCCATCATTTCCATTAGGTTTTACACTAGGAACAACAGTGAATCTTAAATGATTCTAAAACATGGAATCTTGGGGAAAATAAGAACGCAATTATTGTAAATCCTCATTTTAAAAGCTGAGTGAACCATATTTCAACTAAAACTCCTTGAAATGGAGTGAATATACTATGAAATCCCAAATAAAGTCAGTTGCTTAAGCAAATGCAACATGATTAGTATTATCACAAAATGACTAGTATTGTTTCAGATGTTTATAGCTAACAGAGGGACGAAGAGGTTTTCAATCAATCCTAGTTTCCATGTCTCATTTGAATTTTCCACAATCTCTAAAATTCAATATCTGGCCTGCTTAAAGAAAATATAAATGTAATAAATAAGCAAATGTATGAATTCAGAAAAAGTTATCTATTTTATTTTTAGCACCTATCAGGGAGGAATCAAGCAACAAAGTACCTAGCATGATGGCCACAGTTAACTAAGATTCAAAAATACAAAATAATTAAAGTTCCTAAAAAAAGGGATTACCAACACTAGGAGCTTCTTCATGTATAGAATAGGGTAGCCTTGTGTTTAAGAACTTGAGTTCTGGAGCCAGACTGCAAGGTTTCCATTCTCCAATCTGCTACTTACCATCTATGTGAACTTGGGCAAGTCACTTATCATCCCTGGGCCTCAGTTTCTTGATCTTTAAAACAGGAATAAAAGAGGCTTCCCACAATTGAAAATAGCAAATGAGTTAATAGATTTAACATGCTTAGTACAAAACCTGGCAAAGAGTAAGCACTCAATAATGCTAACTCATATTATTTACAGGTCACGTATCACATAGTTTTGTAGCTTCAAATGAAGCACACACACACACACACACACACACACACACACACACCTATTGGTTATTTAAATAAAACAGAAAACATAAATCAACAGAGTACATTTTAATTAAATCAGCTAATGGCATGGTATAGATCATTTGGGAAAATTATTTCACTTCACAAATTATTTCTAACATTGTTCCTTATAAAACAGTAGGACCTCATTAGATACATATGTTTAAAGAGAACATTAAAAATATATAATGTGTAACCACGTAGTTTGCTTAACAGCTGCTTTTTCACATATTATTCAAAGAGATTTTTAGTTCAAGGGGACTATATGAATGTTTTTCTCAAGGAAATCAATAACCCTATTTGTTCAGTCCCTTGAGATTACTGGGTCATAGCAACTACCTGTATTTACATTTGGAACTGTTCAGGGAAAAGGCAGCAGTTGAAGTATCCTCAAGTATGAAAAGGGCATGTAGAAACAATTAATCATAAACAAGTTATTAAAATTAAAAGTGTATTATTAAATAGTTTCTTGATTAAGAACAAATGCCTCGTTAATCTGGAACATATTGACTTAAGAATACAAGTAAAGTCAAAGAGAATAATGACTGACATGATAGGGAACACAACATGCTGTATGTTCCCATCTCAAAAGCGTTGGAAGAACAGACTCCACAAAAGGTCACTAGACACAGTGAATTGAACAGAAAACTCGGCATCACCCAATGATGCAAAGGTAAATTTTTAAATCTAGATAACAAAAAACATTGTGTACCAGCAGTACTGAAACTTTTTCCATCTATAGATTCTAACTATGTTTCATTTATTTGAGAATGAAAATAAACCTAAACTCAAGATCTAAAATGTAAAAGTAAAGATATATATATATATATATATATATATATATATATATATATATATATGGCATATATATTATCCTTCCCCTCTACTCCCTACTCTCATCTCCCAAGTTTTAGATAAACATGTGAATAAAAGTTAAAAAACAATACAAATAAATTTGAAGAAAATTCTAACAACTCAATTGAATGTGAGTATTTGTTGGACTAAACTAAAGCTGTGTTTCTTAAAGGCACATATAATATTTAGTAAATATAATAATAGATGTTCATCAATATGAATGTGCATAAAAAAATCACATACGTAACTTTAAAAACAGATCAGACATTAAACAACCCTATTTGGATAGCTAGGTAGTTTTTAAAGATTAATCTCCTTTTGAAATAGTTATTAAAATATATCTTATATTCTTCTGAAAAGTTTCCAAATTTCATCTTCTAGAAGATAAGTTCTATGAGGAAAGGCACTCTCCTCTGTCTCAATCACTACTTCATCCCCAAAACAGTGCTTAGGACATAATAAAGGCTCCATATATATTTGAGGAATAAATAACTTCAGCATGTGACTAAAATCACAACTTGGATAACTGTGTTGTTGTCGCTTTAACAATTGGCCTGAGGTCTTTACACTCTAAATTGGCCCCTTACTCATGCCATTCCATACCTTCCCTATCTATACCCAGCACATCTTTCAGAGATAGCTCCTCATAATGAAGAGAAAGAAAATATCCATGAAAAGACTATAGTGGTTTTAGATGAGCATTGTATGCAAAAGACTTTCTAAACGCCATTTTCTATAGGATGGTATAAAAAAATTGTAATTTTTCCAAGACCAGAATAAATTTTTATGAAGTCAAACAAAATTTGACATAGTTTTCGAAGTCAGATTCCAGGTGGCATACTACATTATCTTTATTTAAATAGTATACTTCATTTCTGACTCTTAGACAAAGGAAAGGCAAAATTTTTTCAAAAAGACAGAACGGTGGCTTGAAAAGAAAGTAGACAGCTACCACTTTAAGTAACTGTAATTAGCCTTTTTTTCAGCAATATTTAAACTCTCTTTTCCAAGGTTTAATATTGAAAGCAGGATGTCAAAGGGTAATATGGCTAAAGAGCCAGTACAAGAAGATTTCCTGTTTAACAGCCAGTTTATGCTAGAATATAAATTACGATAGCCTATGGCCATGAGAAACAGACAATTCAGGTATAGGTACAAGACAAGCAATCAAGAAATATGATTATATACTGCCTTATATTCTTTTCAGTATTAAATTGTATAGAAAAAAAATCTAAATGACTTAGAGATGAAAGATAATTCCAGCATCGAGCACAGTGTCCAACACATAATAGATATGCAATAAATACTTGATAGGTAACTGAAAGCTTGAATGAATGAAAGAATGAATGAATTAATGAATGAATGAATCTCTTAGAGGAGAATCCTCTTTAGAATTCCGGAAGATGATGGCCAGCAATTGGTTAGTGTCTTCCATAAATGTCATTTCACTTTTCCATACCTTGCCACCTTAATGATAGCAACTGTATCTACCTTGTTTAGAAAAGATGAAAAAGTAGAAAACCTAACTTTTTCTCTTCATAACATTGGTGGCTTTGGAGGCTCAAATGGCAATCACTCACATGACCTAGCCAATAAGATTCTCTATCTTAGGAATTAATCTAAGAGACTCAGAATGTTGTGACCAGTGGAGTATTTGGAGCCTGAGGCCATGTAAGATTTCGGTCAGGACAACCATCTGAGGTCCTGTGAAAAATAAGCAGAAGCCAGTTGGGACAGAGAAATAACTATAATAAAAGCAGATTAAGAAGCAAAATTCAGAAGAACATGATCCTTGAAAGAGAGACAACTTCAGAGAGAAAAAATCTCTTCTAAGAGAAAGGTTAATTCAGTCCTAGAATTTTACAGAATTCAGTTTTATCTGGAGATCTCTTTCTCAAACTACTTTAGGTCAGTTTCTATTCCCTATAACAGAAAGAGCCCAATATGAAGACTTACCTTTGAGTAATTTGTTCTTTATCCCATAATAATTTGTTAATATTGCCCTTCCTTATCTTTTACATAATACAAACATTGGCTTAGAAGTTACTTTTTAAAGCTATTTTAACTATTTGTTTACACAGAGAGTTCACATACTTTCATAGGATTTTACAGCAATTCAAGAGTAAAGATTAATTTATTCTTCCTGTGTGTTTCTATTTCATTCACATTGTAACATTTTAAAATTTTAAATTGTTGCAAACCAAACTAAGCATACGAGAATACTATCTATAACTTTGAAGAGAATGTTTTGGACTATCGCTGGAAACATTTATTGAAATGAAATATTTCATCAGTCTCTATAGAGCATTTGTGTAAATTTTTTTAGCCCATTTATACAAGGCCCTAGCACCATGAGAGAAATTCTAAAATGAAGTAGTTATCCAGTTGATCATATCCACTGTGCAAGGACAAGGTTGAACAGAATCTTTCTCCACATAGTTAATCAAATTGCTCAGTAATTTTTTTTTTTTTTTTAAGTACTTCATTATAATAGCTTAGGGGTTTCACTGTTTGAATGTTAACTCCTGGTATGAGTTTGGCTGTTGTGTGTTTTTTGTTTTGTTTTGTTTTTTGTTTTATTTTGCCCCAGGGTATTGTGTTTGATATGCACATTTCAGTCATCTAAATAAATTAGGTGATCTGAAACTGTTTCCTATAGAACACCCAAACCTTCATCCCAAAAGAACTTGGAACTAGGTTAAGCAGAATGAGGCACTTCTGGAAGAAGTCACTCTAACGTGCTGCCAGTGGCTTACTTTACTTAGCTCCTAGAAGGCCTCATTTGGAAAAAAAAAAAAAAAAAAAAAAAAAAAACTTGCCAGAATACATACTCAATGAGGAGATTGATCCTAGAGTATTTACTTACTCCCAGAGTGTCTGGATCAAAACCAAAGCCCTCTGAAAGCAGAATCTATGATCAGTCATGCTTAAGAGAGGCACATGTTAAGAGTCAGTGAGATTTTAAGTGATCTTATGGTGACCACATCACCTATGAAAGACAGAAGACTGGTAATCTTGTTCTTGGAATATTTACTCTATTAAGCTTTAGCAAAACAACTTGACAAGTAGGCTATAAGGTTTCCCGCTGGCCTTCAAGCCATAAGATTGCAACCCCCACCCCAAAGGTAAGGTAGGTTATGGTATTTACACTGCAGTCAAAAAGGTTACCTATGTCTGGCTTAATAATTATATGCAGAACCCAAATCACATCCATAATTTCCCATACAGCATATGAAATTTGTCCCCCCCCAAAATAAGTAAATTTATAAAAGTTACAAAAGAAAAATTGAAAAATTTCAGAACTATTAAAAAGTATTGGACCTGGAAATTCAAATCTAATTAAAAACTGAGACTAATGGATGTACAACCTGTTTTTGGCTTCAAATCATACATCACTGGAAACCAAGAAAGGATATTTTGAAATGCATGTTCCCTTATCTTAAATATTTGTATATCAACAGATTTCCAGTTTGTTCTCCCCCACCCAATGTAGTGGACCCAACGTTCTCTCTCTTTCTTTTTGAAACTCCAATGTCCTCAGGCATCAGTCTGCAACCGGAATAAAGAAACATTAATATCTACTCACAAAGTTACCTGCTTATAAGAATCTTAGATCCTGAAGAGTTTCTCCTACCACCCAAGGAATTCTAGCACTTTCCAGTGTCTTAGGTGTTGAGAAACCAGCTGTTTGTGCTGATTCAGACTCCCCTGGTTTTCTGCTATGGTCTAAGGAGCATCAGGATATCTGCCTATCTTAGGCCACTAATCTTTAAGGAGACTATTTCCTTATCCAGCAAAGCTCCTTGGTCCCTAATGCCGCAAAGCACAGTAGTGCCATAGTGGCAATGTCTTTCCTTTAGGCCTTCCTGCTAGGCAGAGATGGGGGAAAAGCTCTAATTTCTGAGTTATCCATGCTCAAGACTATTCATTATCCCCACCCCATTCAGGAAAAAGATGTCACATTATCCTTTATATTTTCTTCATTCTCATCTCCCAGAGCTCTCCCAGATCTTCAGACACAAAACTTCCTCCTTTCTCCCTGCTTTTCCAAATGCAAATCAGACATGCAAATAAATGCCTAAGAGTATTGCTGAATCCCAAAAGCTGTTCTCAGTTTAAGCTAAGAAAAGACCACAATCTACATCTACATTTGCTCCTTCAGGACATCAGACTACAATAATTAATAAAGATGAGAGACAGTGTCACCTTTATACCATAGCCTTTTGTATTTTCAGTAAGATGAACATCATGGTTCTTCCCAGCTTGACAAAATTTTGAACAGAAATATGCTGAACCAGGGACAAAACTTTGTTCTGGCTAGGTAAAATGCGATATTGTTCACAAGAAATAATGGCAAATAGAAAGATTTTCCATCTTGTCAAAGCTATGGAATAAGCATGGATAGAAAGAAGAGAGAAAAATGGTAGAATAAACATTAGTTGTGAACTCCACTGAAAGGATTAAAAGGTTTTATATATTAAAGAGATGGGCCGAAGTGGTTTATAACTGAAAGAAGATGTCATCTATTTTATCAGTGTAATTTTATGTCATCTGGCATTATGCCTGATATACACAGGACAAAGAACTTGGAAGTGGGGGGAAAAAAGAGTTTTCAACAGAAGCGTTGAGATAGCCCACTGATTCCAAGTGTGTTAGCAAATAGTGAGATGACTCAAAAGTGACCCAGGACAAGGGCTGACCCAACTGAAGACTTGCAAAACGGGTGCTAAAACAGAGAAGAAAAGGAAATAGATGCTTGAATGAAGGAAGGTTGTAATAGCCTAAAAGGAAAAATAAAAAATGAAGAATATGTATTGAAAAATGATGACTCCCTTGCCAGAAAGAAAAACTTAATTTAGAATACAGTATGTATGCTCCATAAATCTTCAATTATCATAGCAAAGAAGAAAGCAATTTTAAAACTAATTTAAAAATATTTAGATTATTACTTTCAAAATAGAGACAAATTTCTACTCTACATACAAAAACTTCTGATTCCATTCTGATTTTTTTCATGTAGGATCTAAAACTTACATATTATTTTTAGATGCAAAATTCTGCTCAATTGAATAGAGACATGACTGACATCCTAAACATAAACTGGATTATCAGGTTCCATTGCTTTCACGGAGTCTGAATCAGTGCCATCTCCTTTTTCTGAGTCAATACCCAAGGATGTTTCCCAGGCATCACAATATTATGTTGGCCAGTTACAAAAGAGAAAGTTCCTTTCTAAATTCCGTGTGCACGCATGTGCACGCACGATAGCTTGCTGGTGAGTTAACAGGCAGCCTTTGGTCTATAATAAACATTCCAAGAAAGAAATGTACTGTTAGCAAAATTATAAGGCATAAACTAGCATGGCTTAAGAAAATAAGACTTCATACATCCAAATGTATGTTATTGCTCCTAACGTATCCATTTAAGAGGCTGCACACTTACTCTAACGAGGTCGCCATTGCTCCAAACATTTTTTATAGTTCCTTTCTGAAGATAGCTTTCATTTTCTGTGCCACGTTTTTCAAATGTCATATGATAATGTATCTTTTGAATGTAAATTTAATTTAGAAATAACCAAAAGTAAGTCAGAAGTAAATCTTAAGAACAAGAAAGGCAATTAAATTGGGCAATGTCATAAGGAGATAAGATGAACGTTAGAAAAACTTTGTCTGGATATATTCTTTTGTATGTATTTACCTTTACGAGCTATTAATCTTCTCAGACCTTTTACTTTCAAGTCTTTCTTGAGATGACTTTTTTGCCTTCATTTTCAAAATTATTAACATCTTGCATTCTGTTCCTGACAAAAAGAATAGGTTACATGTGTATATGTGTTTCATTACATAATGAAAGCAAAGATTCTACAGAATTCAATCATTTACAATTATTAGGGAATAAAAAATTGCTCCAGATATAGTTTAATCCACCATTGATAATTGCAAAAATATTTGCAGCTAACTCAAACATACACTTTTTAAAAGATACATAAAAATTTGAGAGTTCTATTAACTAATTCTTTCCATCTTCAATATAAAGATTCAGTCTGCAAGATGCTTTGACAGGAACTTTAATAATGTTTATAGTATCATATTATTTTAGTAAAGATTTTTCTCCCTTTAAGAATATTTTTATAACCTCTCCTATGCTATTAAGGTGTAACTATTAGTATTTGCACATTTTTTTTTCTGTGATTTGTATAGGAAATTTTTGATACTAAATGCAGGAAAATAATATTTTGTTTTAAATATCAGAAATTGAATTTGATACGAAATCATTCTAGTAGGTCTTTATATTATATAAACTCTGCCAAACTTATTTACATAAAATGTTTTCCTTAACAATACTCATTGGCAATGAGTATTGACTTGGGTGTTTTGTAGCTTCTAAAATAATTATTTAATATAATATTAGGTTATAGAATGTAGGTTACAAGGCCCTAGGAGCCACCTTCCACTGTTTTTTAACTCTCCCGTGGTCAAGCTTGAGTATTATGTCTTTCCTAATTATTCATCTTGTTTTCTAAAATATAGAAAAATGTGTGAAAGTCAAACTATATCAAAGTCAAAGTGGGAGGAGTACAATGAAAATGTGCGATGAAATAAGGGGTCAAAAGCCAGCATGAGAATAGATATGGCTGCAATAAGGTGGTGGGCTTATGGGCTAAGATTTTTTTTTTTCATAATTGTATTTAATGTAGTTATTTTGCCAAAAGACATAAAAGGAGATCATTTCTCTGATATGTAGTCTCTAGAGCAGAATTGCTTTACTTCAGCATTATTAGCATTTTGAGCTGGAAGACTCTCTGTTGGGGGTTGGTAGGGACTGTGCCGAGCATTGTAAGATGTTTAGCAGTATCTATGGCCTTTGCCCACTGGATGCCATTAATATTTCCACCTCCAATTGTGACTGCCAAAAATGATTCCAGACATGGTTAATTGTCCTCCTGGGGGGCAAAATACTACCTCCAACCACTCCTCTCCTGAGTTTAGAACCAATGTTTTAGAGTAAACGTTTTGATATTTAGATTAATTTTAATCAATATAATATAAATTCTTTCAACTATGTTTTTATGTTCGTATGTTCTCTTTAAGCTATGAAGCTATATTCTTCCAATTACCTGAAATGTTCACGAATAAGAAAAAATGTACTGATTATAGATAATAAAACATTTAATGGAGCCAAAATAGTATATACTAACGTTTTAAAGTATATCTCAAATATTTACAACATTTCACAGCAACAAAATTGCTGTAGAGTAAGTGGGTCAGAATTACCATTGGTGAAGTAGTATCTGAAATACCTCTGGACTGGTATAAACCAGGCCAAAACAGCAGAGATCGTTAGATTTGAGAGACATTCCATCAAGGTGGCTAAAGAACCACCAGTAAGAGCATTGACAAGAAACATAGGTCTGAGTTAACCAAGTGAGCACCTAAGCAAGACTTCAAATACTCTGAGAACAAGCCTGATTCTACATGTTTTGCTGGCAGAAGTTTCAACTTTATTCTTGTCCAGCCCTAGGATTTCAGTAGGCAAGCAGCAAAAGAGATGAACTTAAAAAAATATGAACTCCAAGAAAATATCAGGCTTTATGGAAAATAAAGTTAACTCAGGAGCAAAGCAGGCCTTGAATAATAAACTCTGAAGGAAAGTGAATAAAGGATTCCAATTTCCTTAGCAACCAGGTAAGCAAGCAGAAAGCGTCAATGAGTTAAAAAGCTCACATACATACACACTCGATGCTCACAAATACCTGAATAATAAAGATGATAATCATACTGAGTGGCAATGTACAGATAAACTCATTCATGTTTCGCAAGTATAAAGCCGGTTATTCTACTCTTGATGTTTTAATAAGAACTTCCCACACTTAATAAAGGCCACAGTGAACTGTGTGAAAGTTTTCAATCCAGGGCAGGGGAAACTGGCCTAATATCATAAAAGTCATCTAAATTTGTGACCCCTGACAAACTCCAAGCTCCTGAGAAGATGGCCAAAAGAGAATTCCACTTATCAAAGTTTAGAAATAGAGAAATACAGTGTGTATGAATGCAAGCTATGTGACCCATGTTGATTTTTTACATTCCATCTGCCTACAAAGTTGCCACCAAGGTAGGCTGTTTGATTACACTGAGCTAAAGAAGCACAGAAAAACTGAAGATGTTTTGATCTCCACATGCTTAGTTGCTTAAGTTATTTACTCTGTGCCACCTGAATTATGATTACATCTTATTTGCAACTGAGGCATGAAAACCTTTTCTCAAAGGCCAAAGACTTCTTTTCCAAGTAATATTTATTTTCGTATGGTTTACTCTTTTTTTTACTAATTATTTTTGAGTGCAGCTTATTTTGTCACCACCTCAGAACACACTGATCCAACGATGAACATTATAAATAATTATAATCACACACATCAAAAGGCTGAAAGTAAGAGAGGGCTGAAAAAAAGTAGGAGTTAGAATAAAGAGGGAGAGAGAATGAGAGGGGTAAGGAGATAGGATAAAATGATAAAATAATGAGGAAAAGAAGTAATTTCTATGTATCAAGTAAGAGAGAGAAGCTATTTCATAAAGCTTTGGGGGAGGTGGATTTCCCACGCTAAAGATGGCAGTAGCTTGAAAAACCCATGCAGACAGCTCTTTACTCCAGAGATTCTGAAACTGTAGGCATTAAATGCAGTGTTAAAGCTACCTACAGGTTTTTCTTTTCTCATAAGTAAATTGCAGTTGCTTTGCTATTAAGATGTGTAGCTCAAGAAAAAAGTGATTATTTTTGTGGCCCAGAAGAAATTATCTCCGTAATTTGAAAAAATAAAAATAATTATGTAGCCAACGGGGCTATGTTGCTCTGGGCTTGCATTTGGAATTACATTCTAAAACATGCCCAAGTCTTCAGAACCAGTCTGCAAATATGGCACCCCTTCTTTCCATCCTTACTAATTATCACCCTTCACACACATGCCTTTTCACCCTCTTCCTATAGGTACCTTCAACTATCTCCAGGATAAGAAATTGTAGACAGATGCCTATGGCCAAAAGCACAAAGTTTTTTGATAAATTTTTCTGAAATCACAAAAAAGGAACCCAGTAAGGCAGAAATGAACATGCTATATTCAGCAGCTACGGTCTTTGAATCTCAGATTGTGCATAAATTATTTTGTGATTAAATCCTAATCTGTTTATTTTAAAGATCCAAAGAGCCAGTTCAATAACCCATTACAACGCCACCTTGAAAACATAACTTCCTCATTTGAATGTCCTCTTTAAGTACTAATTTGTTGCTTTTCTAAAAATTCTGCCCCTGTTGTTATTTCTCTGACATCTAATATATTTTATTTAGAATCCCTATCATGTGTAAATAATTTCTTCAAATAATATGTGCAGGAGTTCTTAATAAGTTTTCACAACTATCCTTGTAAAGCACAAATATTCATTTTAAGTCATGGTTTAAAAGTTTTGGTGACAATCTGATAACTAATAGCAATTGGACAGCTGAAGAGAATAAACACTCACATTATAAGTCTTCCTTTTGTATTCACTTTAAAAATATTAATATTTATTCATAATATCTTCTTATATTAAATTTCTCAGGGTCACCAAACATCAAATGCTACGAGAGCAGAGGAAACAGATAGATGAAACAATAGTGAAAACATATGGTGTCCATCTTGCCAGCATAAGGCTCCCTGATATTACTGTCACTCTCCCTGTGTTTGGAAAAGCTGGAATAAGCCAGTAGGCAATCTGGTGTCTAGTCAGAAGAGTGCCAGAAACAGGTGGTGCTGACCTAACCTTTTTCTTCTACCACAGATACTCTTAGCAAATCCTGTACTTGCTTAAAGTATTGCTTTAAGATACACTTATTAGATGAGAACAAGGTGTTTTAAAATGACAATTTATAAGGAGTTGTGATGCCTAAAATTGTTGTTTTTTTCTTTTACCTTTTTAAAATTATGTAATTTTAAGTGTTCACTTGCGTGAGTTTTGACAAATGGTACATACACCTATGTAACACCATCCAAAACAACATAAAATATTTCAATCACTCTAGAAATTTTTTCAAGCTCCTTTTGAGTCAAACCCCATTGTACTGATTTCTATCACCATAGATTATGTTTGCCTGTCCTTGAAGTAGTACACTGTACGTAGTCTTTATATCTGGCTTCTTTTGCTCAATATTATATTTCTGAGATTCGTTAACATTGTTACATTATTACTAGCTTTGTCCTCTTCCTTGCAGAATATATCACAATTTGCTTATCCGTTTTTCTGAATATAGATATGTTGTTTCCAGATTTTCTCTGATAATTTTACATAAGTCTTTTTGTAGAAAATATTTTTTCATATCACTTGGATAAATATCAAGGAGTGGAGCATTCTCCAAAATACTTGTAACGTTATACAATATGAACAACAGTGTGTGAGTATTTAAGTTGCTCCAAATTCTCATCAATTTTTGGTGTTATTGGTCTTTTAGACATTCCAGTGAATGTGAAATGCTATCTTGTATTTAAATTGCATCTTCCTGATGATTTATGATGTTGAACATCTTCTCATGTGTTTGTTTGGCCTCATTGCTCTGTGGGATAACTCAATCTTATATTTTCTTTAGCAAAATGTCTGAGTCTCCCCTACCCCTTTTTTTTTTATTGTTGACTTACAAAAATTCTTTATATATTCTGGTTATGAATTATTCATGAAATAGAAATGATAAGAATATTTTCCCAGTCTCTGGTTTGCCTATTCATTTTTTTTCATGAGCAGAAATTTTTAATTTTGATAATATCCAAATAGTATTTTATAAATTTAAAAGTGGGTTCTTTTAAATTTTATCTAATAAATCTTTGCATACCCAAGAGTGACAAAGATATTCTTACTTGTTTTCACCCTGTAGATTTTTTATTATAGTGTTTATACTTAAATTAATGTAAGGGAAGGCAAACTTTACCTGTTGCCTCTTAGGGTCTCCGGCTAGGTCTGAGAATTAAACCGACATACACAGTTTTTTTGGAAGAAAAGCATATAGATTTTTCCATGTACATGGGAGACCCATACAATAATAAAGACCCAAATTAGTGGCTAGGCCAAAGTGGTTATATCCTCGGTTGAATAAAGAAAGGCAATTGCAGAAAAGTAAATATATGGGAAGGCTAAGGGAAAATAAGAGTTTTTTAATAAGAGTGATTTGTACATATTTTCCTTGATCTTAATTTCCCACCTTTGCTAATAATAATATTTTTTTCCTCCTGTATAAGGAAGACATCTTCCGCATGGGAATTTTATCTCTTGTTTTCAGGAAGAAAAGGGGAGGTCTGAGTGCCCTTTTCATATCTGCACTTTTTCAAGTGCCTTTAGCTCAAAATAATCCCTACGCCAAAGTGGAATATTTTGAGGTGGCATATTCAGCCACTCTTCATTCATGATCCATCTCCAAAACCTTTTTGTGTATTGAATGAGGTAGGGTCAAGTTCAAATTTATTTCTAATAGGTATCTAGCTGTTCTTCAATAATTTGTTTAAAAGAATTTTCTTCACTGCTTTGCTGTGCCACTTGGTCAGATATGAACATATTTGTATATGTATGTCATATATATGTGTGTGTATCATATAATATGTGTATATATCACATATATGTGCATGTGTCTATTTCTGGATTTTTAAAATTCATTGCATTATCTATATTATATCAATACCACACTGACTTAATTACTATGATGTTGTATTAAGTCCGAAAATCAAGTAGTGTAAATGAACTTTGTTCTTTATTAATTTTGTTTTGACTATTCTAGGTCCTTTGCAATTTCACACTAACCTGTAACTTCTTAACATTTAAAAAGCCTGCTAATATTTTTAATTGCAATTGCATTAAATCTATAAATAATTTTAGGGAAGATGAACACCTTAACAATATTGTTTTCTAATCCATTATTAAGTTATATTAAAATTTTTGTCAGTAATATAACTTAATAAACTTTATATATAACTTAATGTAACTTTATAGTTTGCTCATCCTTTGTTAGGTTTAGTTCTAGGTATTTAAGGGCCTTTAAAGGCTATTTGGATGCTATTTTTATATTGCTTTTTACAATTGTTCATTGTTAGTTATTAGAAAAACAATTGAGTTTATAATATTGACCACGTGACTAAGACTTTGCTAACTTCAATAATCTATTAGTTGTTATTTTGCATGTGTGGGTTCTATGGAGTTTTGTATACATACAATTGTGTCATCTGTGAATAACGTTTGTTTCACCTCTTATTTTTTAATCTTTATGTCTCATTTCTTATTCTGGCCTTATTTCAAAAACTAAGACTTCTGGTACAATGTGAAATGGAAGTGGTGACAGCCATTAAAATATGTATCCATGTTTTTTTCTCATTTTGGTGCATTTTGTTCTTTCCTGCAGATCTGGCTTCCACAGAGTATCATTTCTCTTGAGACCAAAGAACTTCTTTAAGTCTTTGTGGTGATATAAATATACTACAGACAAATTCTCTCAACTTTTTTTTCTCTCTGAAACTATTTTTATTTCAGATTCATTTTGGAAGGCTGTCTTTACAGGATATTAATTATACACTAATAATTATTTCTTTCAGCATTTTAACAATTTTTTTCTTTTCTTGTATAGCCTTCTTCAAGATTAAAAAAGTATTCTTATCACTGTTCCCCTGCTTTTAATTGTCTTTTATTTGTATATTTTTAAGATACTCTTTTAATTTTTGATTTATAGTAGTTTGACTATAATATACTTAGGTGGAGATTTCTTTGTACATACTCAGAGTTTGTTGTGTTTCTGCCTTGTCTTTCATTAATGTGGAAAATTCTCATTCATTATCTCGAGTATTTCTTCTACCCCATTCTCTGCTCTTCTTTTTGGACATCTATATTAGGTCATATCATTTTGTCCCATAGATTTCAGATTCTCTATTCTATTATTTCCATTGTTGTTCCCTCACTCTCTCTCTCTCTCTTTCTGTTTTAGTTTGGACAATTTCTACTGACCCATCTGTAAGTTCACCAGTTCTTTGTTCTGCCTAATTGTAAATAAGCCCATTAAATGAATTCTTCATTTTCTGTATCACATATTTCTTTTCTAGCATTTTCACTTGACTTTAAAATATTTTTTATTCTTCAATTACAGTCGACATACAATATTTTATGAGTTTCAGGTGTACAACATATGATTAGACATTTATATAACTTATGAGGTGATTACCTGGTAAGTCGAGTACTCATCTGACACCATACATAGTTGTTATAATATTATTAACTATATTGCCTGTGCTGTACTTTACATCCCCATGGCTATTTTTATACCTGGCAATTTGTACTTATTAATTCCTTCTCCTTTTTCATCCATCCTCCAACACCTCTCCCATCTGGCAACTATAAAAATGTTCTCTATATTTATGAGTTTGTTTTTGTTTTGTTTGTTTATTTATTTTGTTCTTTATTTTGTCTTTGTTTGACTTATTTCACTTAGCATAATACCTGCTAAATCCATCCATGTTGTTGCAAATGGAAAAATTTCACTTTTTTTGTGGCCGAGCAATATTATTTTGCATGTATTTACCACTTGCTCTTTATCTATTCATCCACTGATGAACTCTTAGGATGTTTCCATATCTTGGCTATTGAAAATAATGTTTCAATGAATATAGAAGTGTATACGTCTTTTCTAATTAGTGTTTTGTATTTCTTAAAATAAATACCCAAAAGTGGAATTGCTGGGTTATATTGTAGGTCTATTTTTGATTTTTGAGGAACATCCATATGGTTTTTCATAATCTTTGCACTGATTTACAACCCCACAAACAATGCACAAGGGTTCCCTTTTCTCCATGTCCTGACCAACACTTGTCGTTTGTTGGTTTATTGATGCTAGCCGTTCTGACAAGTATGAGGTGATATATTGTGGTTTTAATTTGCATTTCCCTGTAGATCAGTGATATTAAGCATCTTTCATATGTCTATTGGCCATCTGTAGGTCCTCTGACCATCTTTCTAATCAGATTTTTTTTTTTTTGGTGTTAAGTTGTATGAGTTCCTTATATATTTTGAATATTAACCCTTTATCAGATGTATTATTTGTGAATATCCCCTCCTCTTCGGTAGGTTGTCTTTTCGTTTTGTTGATGGTTTCCTTCTCTGCCTGAAAACTTTTTCGTTTTATGTAATCCCATTAATTTATTTTTTCTTTTGTTTTCCTTGCTCTTGGAGACATATCAAAAAAAAAAAAAAAAAAGAATTACTAAAATCTATGTCAAAGAGTTTACTGTTTATATTTTCTTCTAGTAGTTTTATGGTTTTGGGTCTTACATTTAAATCTTTAATCTATTTTAAATTTATTCTTGTATATGGTATAAGAGAGTGATCTCGTTCCATTGTTTTGCATGTGTCTGTCCAGTTTTCCCAATATCATTTATTAAAAGTCTCTCTTTACCCAATTATATACTCATGCCTCCTTGGTCATACATTATTTGACCAGAAGAGTGGGTTTATTTCTGGACTCTCTTTTCTGTTGCATTGATCTATATGTCTGTTTTTATGCCAGTACCATGCTGTTTTGATTACTATAGTCTTGGAATACAATTTGATATCAGGTAACATGATACCTCCAACTTTGTTTTTCTTTCTCTATATTGCCATGGCTATTTGGTATCTTTTGTGGTTCCATATAAATTTTAGAATTGTTTGTTCTAGTTTTGTGAAAAATGACCCTGCATTAAATCTATAGATTGTTTTGGGCAATATGAACATTTTGATGATATTAATTTTTCTTATCCATGAGCACAGTATATGTCTCCATGTATTTGTGTCTTCTTCAGTTTCTTTCTTCAATGTCATAATATTCTAAGTACAGGTCTTTTATCTCCTTGGTTAAATTTATGTCTAGCTATTTTATTTCTTTGATGCAATTGTAAATGGGATTATTTTCTTAAATTCTCTTTCTGATAGTTCATAATTGGTGTATAAAAATTCGACCAATTTTAAATGTTAATTTTATATCCTGCTACTTTAAAGAATTCATTTATCAGTTCTAATTTGTGTGTGTGTGTGTGTATGTGTGTGGAATCTTTGGGGTTCTGTATATATAATATCATGTCATCTGTAAATAATGAGTTTTATTTCTTCCTTTCCAGTTTGGATGGCTTTAATTTCTTTTTCTTTTCTGATTGTCGTGGCTAGGATTTCCAATATCATGTTGAATAAAAGCGGTGAAAGTGTACATCCTTGTCTTGGTCTTGATCTTAAAGAAAACGCTTTTAGTTTTTTCTCCACTGAGTACGTTAACTGTGAGTTCATCACATATGGCCTTTATTATGTTTAGTATGCTCACTCAATTCACACTTTATGAGAGTTTTTATCATAAATGGATGCTGGATTTTGCCAACTACTTTTTCTGCATCTATTGCTATGATTATATGATTTTTATTCTTAATTTTTGTTTATGTGGTTTATCACATTATTTGATTTGTAGTTATTTAACCAATCTTGCATCTCAGGAATAGATCCCACTTGATCATGGTGCATAATTTTTTTTTTTTAGTATATGGCTGAATTCAGTTTGCTAATATTTTGTTGAGGATTTTTGCATCTATTAATCAGGAATATTGGCCTATAATTTTATTTTTCGGTAATATCTTTGTCTAGTTTTGGAATCAGTGTAATGCTGGCTTTATAAAATGAGCTTGGGTACCTTCCCTCTTTTTACAGTTTTTTTGGAATAGTTTGAGAAGAATAGGTGTGAATTCTTTTTTGAATATTTGGTAAAATTCAACTGTGAAGCCATCTGGTTCAGGACTTTTGTTTGTGGGGAGCTTTTGACTACTAATTCAATTTTTTCAGTCTGTTTGGATTTTCTGTTTCTTCTTAATTCAGTCTTGGACAATTATATGTTTTTAGGAATCTACCCATTTCTTTCAGGTTGTCCAATTTGTTAGCATATAATTGTTCATAGTATCCCCTTATAATTCTTTCTACTATTTGGTGTCAGTTGTAATGTCTCCTCTTTCATTTCTAATTTTATTTACTTGAGTCCTCTCTCTTTTATTTCTTAACGAGTATGATTAAAAGTTTATCAATTTTGTTTATCTTCTCAAAGAACCAGCTCTTGGTTTCACTGATCTTTTGTATTTTTTTTATTCAATTTCATTTATTTCTGCTCTAATCTTTATTATTTCCTTCTTTCTATTCACTTTGGCCTTCCCCCCCACCCCCAGTTCCTTTGAGTGTAGAGTTACATTGTTTATTTCAGAATTTTCTTGTTTCTTGAGGTAGGCCTGTATTGCTATGGATATCCCTCTTAGAACTGCTTTGGCTGTGTCACATGGATTTTGGTCACTGTGTTTTAATTTTCATTTGTCTCAGGCTATCTTTTGATTTCTTCCTTTATATTATTGTTAACTCATTTATTGTTCAATTGCATGTTATTTAGCCTCCAAATGTTTGTGTGTTTTTCAGTTTTCTTCTTGTAATTGATTTCTAGTTCCATACCTTTGTGATTGAAGATACTTGATATTAAGTTCAATCTCAAATTTGTTGAGATTTGTTTTATGGCCTAACATGTGGTCTATCTTGGAAAATATTTCATGTGCCTTTGAAAAAAAATGTATATTCTACTGCTTTGGGATGAAATGTTCTAATAATATCAATTAAATCCATCTGGTTTAATGTGCCATTTAAGGTTGCTATTTCCTTATTGATTCACTGTCTGAATGCTCTATTCATTTATGTCAATGGAGTGTTAAAGTTCCCTACTCTATTACTATCAATCTCTTCTTTTATGTCCATCAATATTTACCTTATATATTTAGGGGCTCCTACATTGGGTTCATAAATGTTTTAAAGGTTATATCTTCTTGTTGGACTGAGCCCTTTATCATTATGAAATATTATTCTTTGTTTCATGTTATAGCCTTTCTTTCAAAGTCTATTTTAAATGATACAAGTATTGCTACTACAGTTTTTCTTAATTTCCATTTGCATGATAATATCTTTCTCAATCTCTTCATTTTCACTGTATCTTTTGATTTGCGGTGGTTCTCCTGCAGGCAGTGTATGTATAAGTCTTGTTTTCTTATCCATTCAGCCACCCGATGTCTTTTGATTGAAACATTTAATACATTTACATTTAAAGTATTTATTGATAGGTATGTAGTTATTGCCATTTTATTATTCAAAATTTTTATTTCCTTCTCTTTCTTAAAGAAGTACCTTTAATATTTTTTTTTTAAATATTGATTTAATGGTGATAAACTCATTTAAATTTTTCTTGTCTGGGAAGCTCTTTCTCTCTCCTTTGATTCTAAATGATAGCCTTGCTGGATAGAATAATCTAGTTTTTATGTGCTTGTTTTTATCACTTTAAATATTTCTTGCCAATCCCTTCAGGTTTGCAAAGTTTTTTTGTGAGAAATTAGCTGACAGTCTTATGGGAGCTCCCTTGTAGCTAAGTAATTGCTCTTCTCTTGCTGCTTTTCAGATTCTCTTTTTGTGCTTAACCTTTGGCATTTTAATGATGATTTATCTTGGTATGGTCCTCTTTGGATTCATCCTATTTTAGACTCTCTGTACTTCCCGGACTCATATGTCTATTTTCTTTGCCACATTAGAAAAGTTTTCTGCCATTATTTCTTCAAACAGGTTTTCAATTACTTGCCCCTTCTCTTCACCTTCTGGTACCTCTCTGTTGAAAATGTTAGTATACTTGATGTTGTCCCAGTGGTTCCTTAAACTATCCTTACTTTTTTGGGATACTTTTTTCTTTTTGCTGTTCTGATTGGGTGTTTTCTGTGATCTTGTCTCCCAAATCGCTGATTTGATCAACTGTTTCATCTACTGTTGATTCCCTCTAATGTATTCCCCATTTCAGGTATTGCATTTTCCATTTTTGTCTGGTTATTTTTTGTTTTCTATCTTAATTTTTATGTTTCCTATCTTTCCGTTGAACTTTCATTTGACTTTTTAAAATTTTCAATGTCTCTAATTAAATCTCTCATCTATTTATACATATAATCCATTCTTTCCACACATTAATTGTAGTTATCTTAAAGTCTCTATCTGGTAATTCTGAAACCTGGAACACCTCTGCATCTGCTTTTGTACACTATATCCTCTCTTTAACATGTATTTTGTTTGCTTCTTTTATCACTTGTCTCATAACATTTTTTATTGTATTTATTCTAGACACAGCGTGTAAAAGAACAGTAAAGACTAAAGTAAAACATTATTTTCCACAGAAAAATCAAGCCCTTTTTCTGTCACACTGTAAGTTAATGAGCTGGTCATCCTAATCTGTAATCAATATATGTTGGGACATTTTTGCAGGTTTGCTTAGATTCAGTTTGCCACTGACTATAAATTATTTAAGAATGGGATCAGGAATTTCCCTTCAGTTGTGCTTGGAAATCTTAGCACCAGTGATACTCTAAGAATTTATTTGTTATTTCCATCCAGCTTCCAGCTTTTTGAACCATAGGCCATCTCTGTTTTATTATTTATAGTTTTGATACTAGAGTGTTGAGTCATTGGGGAGTTCTTTTTGCTTTTCTGCCAGAATTCCTGAATTTAACCCTGGCCCTACCAATGACTGATTGTATGACTTGGGTGAATGTACTAAACTTTTTCATCTCATTGCTAACACAGATTAAAAATTACAACTCCCATGTATATTATAGTGCAACAACATGAAAGAGCCAATATGAATATAGGAGAAATATAATGTATTTAGTGCTTATGCATAGTTCAACTAAATAGAAAAGTCAAAGTCAAATTTGCTATAGAAAATCGAATACTTTTTTAGATTGATCTATCTCTATCATCAATATTTTGAATTCAATTGCTAAATCAGCAAGTATTGACATTTTTCTATTATAGGCTCATCTCCTTACAAATAAGTAAGTATTAAACCAGTCTAAGTTATTAAAAGAAAGAGTGAACGCACCTAATCAAATTAAAAACCATATGGACTCCTGAAACAAATTTCTGTTTGCAACTTTGTAGTGACTTCCAGAACTTTAGAAAATGTAATATTTTAATGCAGAAATATTCTGTAAAACATACAACATGGATTTTCACAACCTGCTGTAAGAAAGAAGGAAATAGGGACAATAAGAGGGGAAATAACTATGAAGTTAGTATTTAGTATTACTTTATCAACCATCTGCAAATGTTTCTATTTCTTTACTCTAGGATTATAGTAATATAAAGTAGCACAGAGAATTTCTAGGCTCTCTATCTGTAACTGTGGTTCAAAAGAAGAAGTCTCCCACAACCTCTCCAACACTTGTTACTTGTCTTATTGATAACAGCCATTCTTACAGGTGTAAGGTGGTATCACATTGTGGTTTCAATTTACATTTCCCTAATAGCTAGTGAAGTTGGGTATCTTCTCATGTCTGTTGGCCATTTATATGTCTTCTTGGGAGAAGTGTCTGTTTGGGTCCTCTATCCATTTTTTTAATTAGATCGTTTGTATTTTTGTGGTCCAGTCGTAGAAATTCTCTCTATATTTTGGATATTAGCTCATTATTGGAGGCATTGTTTGCAAATGTCTTCTGCCATTTAGTTCTTTGCCTCTTTGTTTTATTGATGGTTTCTTTTGCTGTGCAGAAGCTTTTTAGTTTTACATAATCCCATTCATTTATTTTTGCTGTTACTTCCCTTGATTTTGAGGTTAAATTCATAAAATCCTCTCTAAGATCAAGGTCAATGAGTTTAGTACCTATGTTTTCTTTTTATGCAATTTATTGTTTCAGGTCTTATATTTAGGTTTTGATCCATTTTGACGTGATTTTTGGTGTTAACAGAGAGCAGTCTAGTTTCATCCTTTTGCATGGGGTTTTCCAATTTTCCAGCACCATTGGTACATATATACAATGGACTATAACTCAGCCATAAGATGAAATGTTGCCATTTGCAACAACATGGATGAATCTTGAGATAATCATACTAAGCGAAATAAGTCATACAGAAAAAGTTGAGAATCCTATGATTTCACCCATATGTGAGATATAAAATTGAAAGCAACAAACAAGACAAACAAACAAAAACTCATAGACACAGACAGCAGTGCAGCAGTTACCAGAGGGAAAAGGGGAGGAGGGAGGTAGATAAGGGTAAAAGGGGCCAAATACATGGTGACAAAAGAAGATTTGACCTTGGGTGGTGAACACACAATGCAGTATACAGATGACGTACTATTGAATGGTATACTTTAAACCTACAAAATTTTATTAACCGACGTCACCCTAATAAATTTAATAATATATGTATACAATTAAAAAATAAATGAAGAAAAAATAATAAAATACAATAAAATAAATAAGAAGTTTGCATGGTTGAAATTACCCCATATCCACTACCAAAGGTACATGATCCAGTGGCCAACATGTAATGAATGATACTATTTCTGAAATCTGTGTTGTAATTAAATGTCATAGTCTTAATGTCATAGTCTTGCATATATTTTAGACAACTCAGCACTGAAGTCAAGTCAGGTCACTGATAGAAAATTATTGGTCAATGATCCCATTAAGCAAGTGAAGGGATGCTCTATATTCAAAATGACTTTATCTTCTCTCAGGATAAAACCACCACATGCTCCCAAAGGATGTCTCATTGTCCTCATGAGAACTCCATTAAAAATTAATATCTCAACCAATTATAATAAACTGTCAAGAGACTTCAAATTCCTTGTGGTGAAACTTTATTATAATGAGAACATTGCTAGGAAAAAAATATTCTGAAATAGCAGAGTTTAAGGTCAAAAAACATAATTAAAAGAACATCTTCCCCTTACTGTCTCACAATAAGACCTATTTGCACTTCAAGATTGCTGTGGCATACAGTGTGCCATGCCCATATTTGTAAAGTCCTGTACTAAAGGCCAAATAAGCTCTAATACTGAAGTGTTCCCCCTGAAATTGGGGGAAATAATTTCACCATTATAAGTTCTTCTCATAAGGACAATTTCTGATATAGCATAGACTAAACATACATTATATTCTCCTCCTCATTCCAAATCACATAAAATAACAAAAATACAAAAGTATTTTTAAAAAGTATTAAAAGTATTTTTAAAAGTATAAAAATTAGAATCAATAAACCACAACGTTTCGGAATTTTTGAGATATAGAGAATATATACAGTCACATCTTCATCAAAACAAGACTCAAGGAAAATAAAGGCTCTAATGCATGTAGAGAAACTTGCTGTGAAGGTAAGAGGTTTGAAAGTCTCTAAGCCCAGTGTCAATAACTCCAAGAAAACCCTGGAACATTTAGAAGGAGGTTTAATTGGAGAGTTTAATTTGGAGCAGCCAGGTAGTCGGTTTCTTCTTTTCTCATTCTTTTGTGCTATGTGAGGTTTAACACCTGGCTAAAGAAGAATTTGGAGGTTGAAGAAGTTTTGTCATGGTGACATAGCTACTGATTTCTGGGAGTAATGAGAACTCTAACGTTTGGAAGACATGTTTCCATTCCAAATGTTTGCCCTGTAAATTGGAGACAGGTTATAGAAATACAAAAGGTGCATTAATAATGGTTCTCAAAATTAAAGCTAAAGGCAGCCAAAAGGCACTGAACATTTCAAGTCAATAATACAGAAGCTAGTCAATAACAAAAAGAAGAATGAACCCCCTAGGAAATAGTTAACAAAGCTAACAAAAAGACTTAGAAATATAAATATAGTTAGAGTTGAAAAAACATTACATGTGTGAAAATTATTTCCTAGAACTCTTACAATAAAAACAAATCAGAAATAAAAAATTGCAATAGATAGGCAATCACAACAGTAACACATACTACATAATACATTAATGGGATGAAAAATTCACCTGAGATATTCTTACCTGGAGCAAAATCTATGGATTAAAAAAAAAAAAAAAAAGGCAAAATGTAAGTGTAAAGTGATATAAAGAGTACCTTTAGAAATTCCAAAATCCAAATTACAGAATGAGAGAAAGGAGAAAATGCAGAGAATTATACAGATGACCCTTGAATAGCACACATTTGAATTGTGTGGGTCCTCTTACATGCAAATTTTTTTTAATAAATTTGTAAAGATATTTCTTCTCATAATTTTCTTAATCACATTTCTTTTCTCCTGCTTACTTTACTGCAAGAATATAATATTTAATACATATAATATATAAAATACATATTAATCAACTTTATATTATTGATAAGGCTTCTGGTTAAAAATAGTCCATTAGTAGTTAAGTTTTGAGGAGTCAAAAGTCATTCACAGATTTTTGACCGTGTAGGATAGAGGTGAGTTCAGAGCTCCAAAACCCCCACGTTGTTGAAGGATCAACTGTAGAATCAAATAATTACCAACAAAAAAATCTGAGATCCGAAGAAAGCATGGATCTTCTAATTAAAATTGCTAAGCTAGACTTTAAAATTTCACATGCATCATTGTGAAATTTCAGAATTTCACGGATGAATAAAATCCTAAGGATTTTTAGAGAGGAAAAACAAAAATAGATAACAACAAAAACTGAAAAATCAGCCTGCTGTCAGTTTAACTTCTTATGAGCATAATTCAACATTAGAAAATAAAGATAACTATCTTCCAAATCAAGTGGGGAGGGAGAAAAGACAATTATTTCAAACCTATAGTCCTGTATTCAGCCAAATTGGCATTAAAGTGAAAGACAGCATAGATAATTATTCAGAAAATCAAAGCCTGAGAATGTTTACCAAGCTAAGAAATCTCTGAAAGAAATAGTTGAGGATACTTATTAACAAATAAGCAATGCATCCAAGAAAAAGGATATGATGTAGTCCCAAATATACAAAGAGCAGTAGCAAACTTATGGTGACATCTAAATAATTATTGATGTCAATGCAAAACCAAAAGCACAATAATCACTTGGAATGAAAATTTTAGTGAAATTCAATATGAGAAGTGCCTGGGTTAGTGAAGAAGAAGTTGAAAGTGAGATGAGATCCTTACCATTTCAGAAGAGAAAAATGCATATATTTTTAATACTAAATACCAACATAAAAATATAAATTTTTTTAAAGTGTGTTGAAATTTTAACAGTAAGTATTAGAAGGATAGTATTTACAGTTTCTCAATCACAATGTAAAAATAAGTGGATCTTAGAAATAATACTAACTTGAAAGTGCTTTCAGTCTTCCTCTTATACCTTTGAGGTAGATGTCAAATGCAGTCATTTTCTGACAACACTGCATTACTGTTGCTGAAATGTTTTCTAGCTATTTGTCTATTAGTATATTATTTTACAATATATGCTACATCATGTCACAATGCCAAGACTTGCCTAACACCTTAAAATTCTCTGAAGATAAAGAAGACTATTAGAGCTACTGAGTACAGTCTGCCATATGTCTTCAACTTTCTTCAAGTTAGGTTTAATCAGTGGCTCTCCTGCAATGCACTTGCAAAATTTCCATAAAAAACTCCCATTCAAGCTGTTATTGTAGTACTGAGCTCGAACACAGTCTTCTGAATTTTGAAAGTGTCTGTTTTATACATTCTGGTATAAACTACCATTTGAAAAACACCCCGTGATTTTCATAGATGAGGACTGCATCCTGATATGTACAAACTAGTCTTCCCTTAAATCTATTTAGACACAGAAAAAGATATTCAGAAAAGAAAAATAACAGGTAATTTTATTAGTATCACATGATAAAATGCAGCCATTTATAAAACTAGATTATCTCTCTTTAGTTGGTCCAAAGAAGGGTCCTGAGGAAGGTGGAGCAAGGGTGGACTTAAAAGAAACACTAGGCACTTGGGGTACCCAAAGATTTTATTCATTGTTTGGGGTCTTTGTTGACACAAGGACAACTTTAAAGTAAGTTTTTATAAGTTTTGAAAGATGGTTGCTCTTTTATAGCTGTGTGCTTTTGAAATTATCATCAGATCATTATTGATATTTTAGTAAATTTAACTGATAATTAGCTGAATATTCACAGATATCATTCATACGTACAATGTAATTGGCAAATCTTTGTTGCAATTTTTCTATAATTTGCATCATTTTTAATGAAATCATATGGAGCAAAAATTGAAAGCTCCGCAATGAATTTAATCTAATAAATCTTAGAAATCAGTAGTGACTTGGTAGACGTGTGTCGATGAAATCTACCTAACATTTAGCTATTCTTCTCCTAAAAGGGTTTGAAATTACTTTAATGAAACAGAGAATACAGAGTTTGCAAAAACGAGCAATTACTCAGCTTTGTCAAACGGCACAGAAAACCCTCTGTTTTCTGATGGATTCCTCCTATCTTGAATTCAGTCCTTGGAAAGAAGATATGAGATTAGAAATGGAGTTACTGACACTTCCAGCAAGTCTCTCTTCATATGCCCAAACACGTACTTTACCAACAACAGCAAACAATTTCAGCAGAGAGCAAGAGCTTATGCATAGTGCAATGTCTAATCTGATGAGGTGACATGGAATCTTGGGTGTGTACTTCTGTCGGAGAACCACAGGGATTGGGTGTTCCAGCGTTACAACTCACATGTTACCAAACTTTTAAGACTTCTTGCTGTGTAGAGAAGGAAAATAGAAACTCTTGATTTAATAGTACCACATAAAATTCTGGATAGATCTTGATACCTTGTTTGTTTGTTTGTTTGTTTGAGGGGTGTTTCTTTATTTTACCTCCTGCACATTGTTAAGATTTTCTAATATTTAAAAATCATAAAGGTTACTATATGTAAAAGGATATTACTGAATGTTACTGCTTCTTCACAGAAATTGATCCTCTTACTCTTTATTCAACTAACTATTTGTTCAATTGAACTCACGGAAGAGAACTGCACTGCAAATATTTAAATGGCTCTTGTTAGAGACAGAGTGACTCAGCATAAGCAGGCTGGGGAGCTCCATTGGCACAGTCTGAAAACAAATATTTGGAATAAAGAGCCCAATTTTATATCCAGGACACCAGCCTCAAGCAGTTCCTTTACCAACAAGACTCTAAGTTCACATTGCTTGTGCTTGAGATATAGAAAAGTGTCATTTTAAACTTAACAAAAAAAGTTGTACCTAGAAATGGTGAGGGGAGGGCAGAGAAAAACCCAAAGTCTGAAGCAATAGGAAATGAAGTCACAACTCAGTTTTCCTTCCTGACCTCAGGCAAATAATTGACTTTGGACCCCATAATGACCTGCTTATAGTTCTTTAGAGTGTCAAGTGTCACCTGGTTTCATGTCACTGAACAAGAAACAAAGCACAGAAAAAGAGAGGCTGAGGTCTTAAGGGAAAGAAACATATAAATTATATCCTGTAATGTCAATCTTTTACAAACAAATGTAAATACTTAGATGCAACTGAATCATTCATTCTGAAAACCCAACAGAGCCTTTCCTGGGCAAGCTGGAAAGATTAAAGCAACAATAACTTTTGCTTTGCTCAAATGATTTTCTAGATTGAGTTGACAAAAGTGCTCTTGCAGAAACCTGGCTCTGCTTCCTTTCACCTACAGAATTAAAATGTTCCTCCTGGTTACAGTGCCAGAAAACCACAGCAGAAGTAATGTAAGGAGGAGGCAAGAGAATTAAAATGTTAATCAAGCCACATTCAGAGACTGTAATATGCTGATCAGTCCTGCAGTCCAGAAGGACACCATCAGAATAAAGAAAAAATTCTACTCGATTGCTAACAACCCATTCCCCACACCTGTGAAAGGGAAACAGGAACCAAGAGTCATTTCCTGTGGCTAAAATCATGGGGAACCTATGGATTAAAGGCTGGTAACTGCCAACAGGCCTCTCACTCTACATATTCTTACCTTTTCATACCATTACTCTTCCCCTTCCTCACTGTTTGGCCAAATCAAAAGGAAATGGGAACTAAAGAATGATATATAAACTGAATTCCCTGAACATTTGGCTCTTTCTCTGTCTCTCTCTCACTGACTTTACTCACTGTCTTTCCACGTCTCTCTTGGTCCCTTTCACTCTCTGCCTCAGAGAGGAGACCACACACTGTGCAGTGTTACCCCTTTTCTAATAAACTTTCCTTTTGGCTCTAACTTTGATGTGTGTGTTGAATTCTTTCTATGCCCTCCATCAAATGACCCTCTTTTCTTGGTGCAGAGCTTGGCCTCCCCACCCCAACTCGGGAAAATTTGCCCTGTACTGCATCAGAAAGGCCAGAGAAATCCTAGCAGAGGTGAGCAACCCAGAGCTAAAAGATCTGAGTTTGACCACATATTGACTGGTTTTATTTAAAGTATTATGATAACTTTTCAGATTGAGCTAATCTGCCAATGAACAACTTCATCTGTGACTGCATCTGATCACATTACCAATAACCTGAGAAGGTCTTGATATGCTCAGGGAAGAGTGGGAAAGTTTAATATGGCTAGAGAGTAGGATGTAGAGGCAGGGATGAAAAGAAAAGGACAAAGAGTAACCAAGGAATTGGAAGAAATAACCACTGAGGTAGGTCACTGTCCAGACTGCTGCTCTACCTCCTGCCCACTATGTATGACTTCACTCCATCACTCTGAGGTTACGTGTGCCAAAGTCACCAATGATTCTTTTATGACCAAATACATGGGTCATTTTCAGCCTCCATTTAACTTATTACGTAGGCCAGCAGAGTACCAAAAGCTAGGCAGTGAAAGTGGAGTCCATCATGAATATAGTTCATAAAGGGGTGTATTTTACATAAAAAATTTAAAAGCAATAATAAAAATTTACAAAACTTGGTCATTTTATTTTTATTATTGCAATACACCAGCAATTCCAAACAATGTAAGTATAAAATACTTCACCTCAAAACGCTTTTGTTTTTTGTTGATCCAAGTTCTATGCAATCATTATGGTTTTTTTGCAATTTAATAACATTATTGTTATATATTATAGTACGTTATATGTATATGTATGCAAAATTCAAATAAGCCCCTTTTATTATTTATTCTTTAAAAATATCATAGTCTTCCTGAAAGCTAATTTCAGGATACTACACTTATGCAGTTCACTCCAGACACACATGGACTCATTTACATGTATTCATTTCAAGAAAAAATCCACAATCATTCAGAATTATTCAGGCTTGCTTTGGGCATGCTTTGTGGCCACAACTCTATGGGACAAGTATTCCCATGTTTAGTCAGTGGATTCATAATAAACCATGACAACACAGAGATTGTAAAGACAAAGAAACAGAAATTGAGTTATTTTAATCCTGTTACTTCATGTTGCCACGTGTTAGCAGTTTTTATTTACATTTAAAATTGAAAAAAGTAAACCAGAGTGCGACCTATGAGATGTTATTTGCTTGGTAAATACAAATTCTGATTCATCCATGAAATAGTTTATCAAGTTTAAATTATACCTTTAAAAATAAAATTTATCCTTTGAAAATTGTGTTTATGTTAAAATTAAAGAACAAATCATGAAAAAGATGATTATTGATTCTTATATGATGATGACTGAAACCAGTTTTACCATATGGAGGGGTCTTCCACCCTGGGTATTAAACGTACTTGGTGCTGATCAAGGTTGCATTCAGCTTTTGTGACCATGCCATCCTTCACTAAACACTCCTGTCTTTGGGGTCTACGATACATACTCTCCCAGTTGTTCTCCTACCTTGTAGTTTCCTTAGCAATATTCTCTTCCCCTCATTCCTTAACACAACATATTTCTCAGGGGTCTGTCCCAGGCGTTCATCTCTTCACCTGTAAGTTTCTCTGAGCAACCTCTCTGGGCTCCAATGGCTTCAATTATCGACTACATGCCGAAACTCCCAAATCTATTCCTTTGGCCTGAATCTCAATCCTGAGAAAAACGTGTATAAAATAACTTGTTTATCCAGCTGTCTGCTGAACATCTTCTCTTCAAACAGCTTAGACAGCTCCAACTCAGTCACGTGAAACTGAGCTCATTGACTGCAACTACTACTTGGTGAAGTCTGGGAAACCAGGAATCATCTTGACTTACCCTTCTCCTTTTCTGCCCCATGCATACTCAGTCACCAAAGCTGACAACTGTCTTTCCTAAATATTTCTTGTGTCCTGAATTCATCTGCTTCCTTACTATCACTACCGTTACCTAGGCCACCATCACCTCTTGCTACAATAGTTCCAATAGTCTTGTAGACAGGGAGCTCTTTCTAAATTGTAAATTAGATCTCATCACTAACTTGCTTACCACTATTTAATAACTTTCATTGTCTTTATTTATAAGATACATACAAAGAGGTCTCTTTTTACCTTCAGAGCCTCATCTCTCTGCCACAGTGATCTTAATTTCAGTCTTTTAATCTTTCACATTGGCTCCTGCCTCCAAACCACTGCTCACACAATTTTCATTCTCTAAGTTCCAAGGAAAATATTTCCTTTGCAAAGTCTGGCTGCAGGTCAGATTTGGGTTCTAGGCTTTTCTATTGCACCCTATCAGAGCTCCAGCTGATAATTGCTGTTTGTCTGCTTCTCCTGTTAGTCCTTAAATTAATTAGACTTTAAATTCCTGAAGATCAAGCACAGATTTGTCTTATTCCTCATTGTATTTGTATAGGACATTACACAATGCTTTTTTATAGAGTGGGCACTAATAAATCCATTGTTAATGAATGAATATATTTATGAATCTCTTTTCCCCTAATGATAATTTCTCTGCACCATGGGTCATGGCTGTTTTGTCTATGGCTTACAGTAACAACTGTTCCATTTTGACTTTTTTAATTCCTAGAAAACTTTTCCTATGGTTTATTATTTATTATCACATTAATGATTTATCTCAGAATACATTGTAATATTAAAAATGATACACGCTAAATGAAATTTGGCAGGTTTTATTTTATGTTTTTATCTCGAGAAGAAAATGTGGATGATAAATATATTTAAAATCCACCATGTGGGAATGGAATATAGGGCTTCTGGCCAACCTTAAAATCATCCTTTCAATTTTAAATCTATGTACCAAAAGTGATGATCATTTTAAATCTCTCCCAGCTCTGAGCTTCAGGGGAGAATGTGTAGAGTGTATCTTTTCTGATTCCAAATGAAGGAATATGCAAAAGCTACTGAAGTCAAGGCATTTCATTAAGAAAAGAATGACACTTTTATTACTGAAGAGGCCCAACTAAAATCTAATGCCTAGGAAGAGACAGGGAGGGATCTCATCATAGTTTCTAGCCAGTACAACCTTCCCTTCATGCTTATATCAATAGCAGTGGCTGCTTCCTGGTCTGGTGTTTACATAAAGATAAGGGGCAACTATATACTCTGCTCCTTGCTGGCCCAAGGCAGGGCTGACAGCAGCAGGTAACAGGCACCTGGGCAGGGCTCCCCACAGGCCATCAGGGCTTCTAATCAGCTTCTCTTAGCCGGCAGATTTTGAACAGTGGGTATGTTCCAAATGTGTCAGGGCATATTTTTCAAACATCACTGCGGATTCATTTGTTATGTCTTGCCATTTTGTAGACCTTGACAATAAAGGGACATTTTTAACCAAGGAGGGGAAAGAGAAGCTAGTGCACACTGATGTTTTATGACACGCTAGAATCCACTGCAAGATTAACCTATTTCTTTGAGATCTTTGGGGTCCTATTATCTGTGACTCCTTGTTATTTTCCTTTCTATGACAGCAATTATATCTCCAAAGGGGGAGGATTCAAACTACACTTTCATGTTTATGTGCTCTGAATTCTGACATATTTTAAAGTGTGTATTTCAGAGTGGACTTTGAAGAAACACAGGGCTCTGTACTCTGCTCCAGGTGTTTATGTCTGTGTGTGTGTGTCAACTTAGAATATAAATACTTTACATGAGAATCTTATTTATGCTTTATTATTCTCCACAGGACAGTAAACACTTGATACTTCACAAATTTCCACACACATATAAAAAAAACAAAAATCTCTAATGTATTTTGTGCATGTTTACTGGAGCCTACCCTTACCCTAGGAAGATATTTGAGGAACAGAATCAGGAGCATTAAAACGAGCTTCTTTGTATTTCATTCATTTTCTATGCAGCAGCAAGTTATGTATAAATATCCTAGGGCTTCTGTGACAAATCAAGCCATAAACTTGGTAGCTTAAAACAACAGTAATTTATTCTCTCACTGTTGCAGAGACCAGAAATCCAAATTCAGTTTCACTGGGACAAAATTAAGGTGTTAGCAAGGCCATAGTATCTTCAGAGGCTCTATAGAAGAATCTGTTTCTTGCTTCATCCAGCTCCTGCTGGTTGCTGGCATGCCTTGGTCTGTGGCCTCATCACTTTAATTTCTGGTTCTGCGGTCACATTGCCTTCTCTTCTTCTGTCAACTCTCCTCTCTACTGCTCACTTGTAAGAACTCTTGCAATTATATTTCATAGCCATTTGTATAATCTTTGATAATCTTCCCATCTCAAAATCCTAAACTTAATCATATCAGTTAATTCTATTTTATCATTCATACGTTCCAGGGATTACATTACGGATATTTTTGGGGGGCCATATGCAGCCTAGCAGAGGCAGTGAATGCATTATCTTACTAAAAACAAATTTCTTTCTGTAATACAAGCTACCCAAGGGAAATCAAATGTGAACAGGAATAAGCCGTGTCAGAAAGAACCATCTTCAATAAAAATCTTATGCTGAGTATGACTCAGAAATCAATTCAAAAAGGGTTTCCTGACTTTGGAAGAGGATTGTGTTCCAAAATTCTGGGAGGCAGTTGTGTAAAGTTTGGTCTTAGATCACTTTTGTTGTAGAAGTAACAATATTTAAGATAGTTTGATTCTAATGAGTCA
The DNA here is from genome assembly GCA_028627145.1 of Eidolon dupreanum. Lineage (NCBI taxonomy): Eukaryota > Metazoa > Chordata > Mammalia > Chiroptera > Pteropodidae > Eidolon > Eidolon dupreanum. The sequence goes on along the minus strand of CM053507.1, from coordinate 75,454,644 downwards.
TGTAAAGCTAATTCTATGTAACTGATGTACAGAAACTATTAGCTTTGTCTTCTAAAAACCTACTTTATAGAAATAATCAGAAAAGCAAAACTCAAAATGTGTGTGAAAAATGTTTTTGGTAAAACTATGTATCAACATAAAAAGGATGGAATTACAGAAATATTTACATAAATTATAGAATATTCACACAATGGAATGATATTTAGCCATATTAAGTTGATGTAAAAACTTTTAAAGGCATGAGAAGATGTGCATACAAAATTTAAGTAAAGCAAATAATGACGATATTCATTTTTGGGGGGGAATTTATAATTTGGGCAGGGCTCACTGGGGGACAACTAGTCTCCATTTCACTTGGTGTCAGTCATAGCAGCTCAAAGGCTGGAACCATCTGAAGGTGCATTCACTCATATGTCTAGTAATTGGTCAGAACACACACACATAAGTGCTCCATGTGACCTAGGCTTCCTCGCAATGTGGTGGCTGAGTTAGGCCAGTGTCCTAAGAACGAGAGGCAGGCAGAAGCTATACTACTTTTTGCAACCTAGCCTTAGAAGCTATACAACATCACTTTTACCACATTCTATTCCTCAAAGTAACTACAAGCCCTGGTCAGTGATACATGAAGGGAAAATAAGACTCTACCTCTTGATGGAGAGGAAAGGTTCTGGCATTAAAAAAACATTTTGGCCATTTTTGGAAAATGCAGTCTGCCATGGAGGGACATGAACTATATGCAGAGCATGATTCTGACAATATTAAACATCAACATTTAACTACTAGCAGATTAGAAGAAAATAATAATAGCATTTTATGTTAATAGAGATAACTAATAGCATTGATATCTTGGTAATAAAATTATAAGTAACTTGTATTTTCTTCTTCATATTCTTTTCTGAATTCCCCATAAATTTTATGAATAAATATAATTGTTAGGATTGAAAATATAAATATCCTTTTTAGAAAAGAGAATATATGACAGCACTTTATACAATAACCTGACATGTAATACGTCATGTGATCCTAGAAATAAGTCAGTGAACAAGAGGTACTAAACTCATTTTCAAGCCAAGAATCTGAGGTTAAGATAGGTTCACTACTAATCTGTGATGGATTTAGACTTCAAATTCCAGGCTTTTGATTCCAAAGTTTTGTTATCCATTGTGCCATAGTTCCTGTTGTTTCTCCTTAAAAATGGGTTGGAAATTGCAGCCATATATGTACAACTTCTAAGATAAAATCTCTTCTTTTTCCTTCCTCCCTATGCCATCTCTTTTGCTCTAGAGGTAAGTATTGGGAAGAGGGAAAACTAAACACTTTTGAGAAGCTTCTGGAAAGGTTCAGTGAAAAAGAACGGGGGACGCTGAAGTTTGGGATGGACTTGTGAGAATTCTATTTCAGTGGGAAACATAATCAAGAGTATAGAGATGATTTGGGCTCCCATTCAATATAGGCTTAAATAGCACAGGTAGGGACAGGGGACATGTCTTCACCTTGACTATGGTATTGCTGAGACTAGAAGAGAAGAAAGGAGGCAAGGATGACTTTCCCAAGGACATAAATTTTCGTAAGGAAGAGGAGAAGTTTCTGGGGATTGAGTAAAGTAAAGGAGTACCTAGTTCTAACAACTGTTCATAAATAAATAAAGGATTTTCAAAAGACGGGTGCTGGAAAGTCAGCAAACCTTGAAGAAAAAAAGTGTTTAGGTTCAAATGGAATATCCTCCTTTTTAGAAAGATAATAAAAACTTTAGTAAACAAACTCAAATAATAAAATCAATAAATGCATATGAATATACAGTTATGGGACACCACGAGTGAACGTCTCTGTATTGTTATACTGAGCCTAGTTGAAAAGAATTCATCCTCATTCATTCTGCGTCCTGTGGTGTCACCCTTATCAACTCTACCAGTCAGATATTAGATCTCATGCCCAGACTCCTGCTGGCTTCCTTACAATCAGCCTAACAAAGCTTATGTTACAACCTAAGCCTTTTCCTTTTTCTTAGTAAATACTCTTTGAGCCATTAAGGCTAGTTAATCTTTGCTTCTAGCTTATTGTCTCTAGTCTGAAGAGGGAAGGCAAACATTAAAATATAATCAAATTAGATTTAGTGATCAAAAGATCCTTATTTTGTGCTCAGGAAAATTGAATAATAAAAGTAGGTTTTACTGAATGCTCATCAATATTTCTGATTCTTCTTCTAGGTACACTATTTAGCTACAATTCCAACTCCCCTGAAGTAGACCAAAGCTTTGTTTTACATAATGTGAGGTGTTAGGTCTTTTAAAAGTCAATCAATGCTCAATGTACCATGTTTTTTCTGCCATGACAAATAGTTACATTTCCAGATAGTGGAGACTCTACCACCCTGGGTCCCAGAGTGAGCACGACCATGAACAGAGACCACTGCCAACTCAAGATGAACATGTAGCAAGAATGTAAAATAAACTTCCACGTTTTTCAGTCACTGAGAGTTTAGGTTGTGTGATACTGCAATATAACCTACCTATCTGGATTGACACATCCAATGAAACTGATGGGCTTACAATTGATGTAACCATCAATTTCCTTTGATGTACCTATCCAAAAAGCATTTTTTTTTTTGGAGCGGAGTGGAAGAAAATTTGAATTACTAAAAAGCAGGCTCTGCTCTCTGAAAACACATATCAAAACTTTTATCCACATAAAAACCTGCCCACTAATGTTTATAGCAGCTACATTTCATAATTGTTGAAAGTTTGGAGGCAACCAAGATGTTCATCAATAGGTGAACAGATACATACAATGGAATATTATTCAGAGATTAAATGAAATGAGCTATCAAGCTACAAAAAGACATAAAGAAAAAATTACACTTTGAATACATAAGAGATGGTAGGTTGTTGCATTGAAGTTGGTCTGGTTGGTTCAATTGTGGAACACTTGATGGGCAAGAAAAGTTATAAATCTGAAGATTATCCCAACAGGACATGAAAAAAATAAAATTCTTGAAGAGCAGAGAATATATTTAGGTAAATTATGGTTAATGGGAGGGGAAAAAGTCTTTTAAAAGAGCATGTGATTTAGTCTTCAGAGCCAGAAATATGCCATCCTATGGATAGAAAGAATGTCACAGCACAATGTTGCATAAGCAGGAGACTCTGGAGGACTGTGGCTTTGAGTACACTTAGGACAAGTAGGAGGGATCCACTTTTGGAATGGAAACCTGAGGAGCTCTGCAAACCAGCTCTTCAGTAAAACAATATAACTGGTGAAAATTATTTTCAAAAAATACCCTGAAAATGTTCCCAAGGGCATACAGTGAATAAAAGTACATTTATTAAAAAAAACAACAACAACAACAACAACAAAAAACACCTCTGTCGAATCTTCGTAAGAGCAGTAAGAGTCTATGGTGTTTGCACCATGACTTGCTCCTTCTCCCTCGCCTCATCTTAGTGTGGTGGAAGCTCCACTCAAGTTGGGTGTGGCTGAAAAGATGAGGATCACAGGTAAAGGTGTTAATATCACCTTGGAAAGACCGGGTCATCAGACTTTCCCATTCTCTGTGTTGCAGAGGCTAAATCACAGGTGGGTGCTGCTGAAGGTCAAGTTTCTCTCTTCCTCTACCCAGCTTTCATGCTGAGGGCAGAGAGTCTACCCTAAGTGTGGCAGGCCAAAAATATTTGTCTTTGAACCCCCAACCCCAACTGGCTCACACAGGGTAGAGGTTCCACATTCAGGATGGTAAGCTGAGAAGACAAGAAGCTCTAATTCCCACCCTGCACCCTGCTTATAAAATAAGAGTGTTACTCTGAGGAAAGCAGACAGTGGAGCAAGGCTCAGAACACCAGACCAACCTCAATGCAAATTTTGAGGACTCACACTTCCTGATTTAAAAAATGATTACAAAGCTACAGTAATCAAGATGGTGTGGTACTGGGATAAGATAATCTTATAAATCAATGGAACAGAATTGAGAGTCCAGAAATACTCTCGTTGTGCATGTGTGGCAATAACCAAACCAAGTTTTGGTTTGTTGTCCACACTGTTTTCGAAGAGTGACTACAACAACAAAGTTCTTGGCACAATTATTCACAATAGCTAAAAATGAAAACAACACAAATGTCTACCTACCAATAGAATGAATAAGTAGAACATGACATATACATGTAATGGGAAATTACTCAGCAATAAAAGAGAATGAGGTACTGACATATGCTAGCACATGGATAAATCTTGAAAACATTAAGTGAAAGAAGCCAGTCACAAAAGATCACATTTTATATTATTTGATTTATATGAAACATCCAGAATATGTAAATCTACAGATACAGAAACTAGATTAGCTCTAATTCCCACCCTGCACGCTGCTTATAAAGTAAGAGTGTTACTCTGTGGTTATCTAAGCCATGGGAAGAAATAGAGTTTATTTTTAAGGTGAAGAAAATGTTCCTAAATTTATCATAGTGACTTTGTGAATATACTATAAATCATTTTATTGTATACTTCAGATGGGTGAATTACATAGTATGTCAATAATATCTCCATAAATTTATTACACTGAGGGAGGAAGGAGGAGGAGGAGAAGGTGTGGGAGAGAGGATGGATGGAAGGAATAATCTGGTAAGTAGGGTGCTCTGACCTGTTTTCTTGCTTGAGTAAGATTTTACTTAGTGATGATCAGAAGCAGCCTCTAAGTACTTTATGGTCTCATTCACTAGTGGTATCAACATCACAACTATCTTACAAGTTGTACTTTGTATACTCAAAGACCCTTGGCTTCTGGAAACCTTCTTTGCATGACTATCAGTTACATTTTGGAGCAAAGGAGAGTCCTGAAGTACTACATTAGTGTAATCACCTCACCCTTAATATATCATACAGTTCTACAAGTCTACAAACTTACTCAGGGATAAAGAGATAAATGCTGGGAAAAATCTGATCCTAAATGTCCAGATTCACTAGAAACTCCTTTCATTTGATGAAAGTATGAGTTTGATTATCCTTTATTAGAATAGTTAAGATTAGAAGCCTTCTTGATTTGCTCAAGCTATACATTAGCTTATAGAAGAATCGGCTTAGGGAAGGTCGCCTCCTTAACAAATTAGAGACACTGTGCTTCCAATTTCTCCATCCTCCCTCTAAATCCATCTGTCTCTAATGTCCCTCTAATTACATAAACACCTACATGAAAATGTTCCCTTTATTTGAGAAAGACATTCTCAAAGCTAGAAGTTTCTATCTGTTTCTTCCCCATGGCCTTATGATTTCTATCAAAATGAGTCATGTTTATCAGTCCTGCTTGGCTAGGGAAAGGAAAGAATTCCATTTCCATTGCAAACAAACTTCATCATCCTGAATATGCTCTATATTTGAATTTTTCACTGCCATTTGGACACACAACAAGTGCAGTTTCAACCAAGACCTTAATTTCTCTCTTGGGAATGAGTACAGGAAGTATGGTTTTTCTGAAGAAATAAAATGTAATAGTTAAAAACATGTTTATCACATTAATTTTATATCAGAATAAAAAAATTACGTCAACCCAATTACACATATATAAAAAAGAGATTTGTCTGCATTCACAACTTGACACACCTGTATTAAGGACCTACTTATGGTTCTTATTCAGTGGAACAAATACGTTACTTTTCTAATACTCTTAAAACCTGGTGATCTGGTCTTACAGCCCTCAAATGAATGTTCATGCTAGTGGACCAGGTTATATATGCCACTGGTTTCTCTCCTTTTTTTCTTCTTTTACTTTCTTCCTTTCCTTTCCTTCCTTCCTCCCTCCCTCCCTCCCTTCTTCCCTCCCTCCCTCCTCCCTCCCTTCCTTTCCTTCCTTCCTTTCTTCCTTCCTTCCTTCCTTCCTTCCTTCCTTCCTTCCTTCCTTCCTTCCTTCCTTCCTTCCTTCCTTCCTTTCTTCTTTCCTTTTTTGAAAGTATTAAAAACAATTTTTATTAAAGCTTTTCCACTGACTTTTCCATTGACTGCACACAAAAAACTGAACCTTCGGAGTAGCTGCTTCACTTCCAAGTTAGGACTCTAACAGGCTGAGTCTCTTATTAGTCTATTGATCTCATTAGTCTTCATGGCAGCCACACTTTCACATATCAGGTGAACAAACATGGATCATAAGAGGAGAGATGGTAGGGCATCTGAGATTTGAGTCTCTTCACTTAAAATGGCTAATATATATCATATGGCTATTTTGCTAGGAGAAAATTAATAAATATTTGACAAATTTGGAGAATGTAGAAAATTTAGATCATATCAAGTACTACTTATCATAATCTGAATGTTCCAGAATGATTGCTTATATTTGATTAAATCAACAAAATTAGAACATATCTTTTCTCTTCTTTTAATATAAACCTTACATTGAAATTATTAACAATATTTATTTAAATGCTGAAGAAGCCCCTTTGTACGGCATGAGAATAAGACCAAGATTTAACCAAGTTAATTTTTGTTAGTTTTTTATTTTGTTTGAAAATATTTGCCAACCCTCTCGATTAAAATTGTAGCAGTGTTTTCTTGCATTTCCACCCCACAGGGACCCAGATTTCCTTGAGGATCTGAAATAGCTTAATGTTAATTCCAGCTCCTACCCTGATGCGGGTCTTAGCAAGGAGCTGTACCCCACTCACCAAGAGAGTATGTTTCACCTGGGTTTGATTCTGAATAGTTCATGGGGAATGCAGCTCTCTGGACCATGAACATATTCATGACTGGTAGGAGAGGCCATGCATTCCTGCCTCAGCACAGTAAGTGTTGGAAGGGTTGATAGCTTCCCTGCTAAAGGCAAAACTTCTGAGATACTCACTGCTATTTGTAGGAAGATATGGTACAACAGGTAATTAGTTCTCTACTGATGAAACCCCTAAAGTTCTCATTCTCCTTTCAAGAATCAGCTCCTCTTATCAGGAATTTCCAGCAGACAGCATTTATGTAGGAGCTTAGAGAAAGCAGAGGAAGAGTGTCTGAGTTGGCTCACATAGATCATGAATTCTAGAACTAGAGGTGGCTGGGAGTCTGGGCATTGCTTCAGGGAAATACATGTGTCCCTACCTTATAAATTACTTTGTTGGTTTGAGAGACCAGAGAGGGGGAGTCAGGCTTTCATTTTTGTGTGTGTGAAGAGATCACTTTTCACTCATTCTCTGACTGGGTATATATACATCTATTAACTGCTATGTATCAGGATTTGCACTTGGTACTGAAAGTAAGATTAAGAAGACACACTACTTGTCTTTAGAAGAAATACAAGGTAGGTTGTTAACTACTTGAATGAGTGCAATAAGGGAGGTCTATATAAAGCATTATGGGATTGCAGATGGCTGAATATGCCTTGCCTAGAAGAATCAGAAGGAGGGGTACTTTGAAGAGATAATCTTTGTTAAATATTTAAAGGCAAATAGAAAAGTTTACAAGGAAGAGAGGGCAAAGGAAAGAGGCATTTTAGGCAGAGAATGTTACGTGACTGAATGTACTAATGCCAAGAAAGTAGATATGTTCAGGACATAGTGGAAAGGGAATTTAGAATACCGGAAGGATCGGTGAAGATTGGCAGTAAGGTGTTAGATGGTGGGAGAATGAGCTCAAAATATGAAAATGCAGGCAATGACAGAAGTCAAAGGGCACACTACAAAATGTAGCAAGCTAACTGACACACTCAATGAAGTGCTAAAAGTCTTTTAGGGTTTGCAGCTTACTTACAAAAAGATTATCTACAATGGCTGCCAGTCAGCCCTTCCAGTTTGGAGAAAACTGTAGTTTAATTGTAAGAAAATTATCTCACTGTTCTATCCTTAAAGTATCATTTTATATCAATTAGCTACGGTAAAATACAATCTCAGAAAAATGTACCCATACTGTGGCCATTGGGGTAGCTTTCAAAAAATACAGGTTATGAAATTCATAACGATGTTACGCCATTTACTTTTCCAGATGTGATCTCAGAGACGAATGTTTATAAGCAAAAATTAGCAAACTGGACAGTTCCAAAAGAATTGTACATTTTTCTCAAAGTTTAGAGCACCTACCAATGAAGTTTGGTAAAAGCAGACTGGAAAATAGAAGCTTGTCTAGGTCTTTGTGTCAATAAAAAGGCTGCAAAAAGACTGGGACGGCTCAAAAATCCTCTTCTTCTGGCTACAGAAGTACACTATTTAAAAATTTGGGTTACTGTTGAAAAGGTTTATCCATTTGCTTTTAGACACTTAAAAGAGGATATCTTAAGTTCAGTAGCACTTCCCTGGGGGTGGAATCTATAAGATTTGAACTGTAGTTCCAATCATTCTGCTACCAACTAAAGAGTACATTAATTCTGGTCTTTTAAAGTAGGGGATTTAACTTACCTATGAAGATGGCATTTTAAAATGTTGTAAATATTATTGTACCATTTAAACAAAATAAATTAATGCTAAATGATGCTAATAGATAAATTCCTCCACCAACCCTTACAAGGTGCTAGTGTTAAGATACTTCTCTAAGTTCTATGGAATAAATGAAAAATGGTATGCTCAATAATATTTAAAATCTATTTTTCTGTAACCAAACAGATCATAGTTTAGTGATATCAGTGGTAGGACAAAATTTTCAAAATTATTTTTGTTGAGATTCTCACATTAACAAGCTTTAAGTAGACCTTTGCATAGCATGGGTGATCATAATCTGATTTGATTATTGAAGACTCTATATTAAAATCATTAGTTGTACCTTGTTGTCAAGAATTACTGATTATCTTTAAAGTCCCTCTTAAAAAATTTAATACTTGATACACTTGTTCTGTTTTACCATATAAATCAATAAACAAAGCATAATTGTGCATTTCTGAATCTGATGACAGTGTCTACATATATAGCAAGATGTAACTTTTCAACATTTTAATATTGTAGAAAAGCTGGACATATTTCTATTGGATGTTTTTTAGGCAATGTTTATAAACATGCTAGAAAAGCTGTAAATTTTTCAGATAATAGGCCTCTTTCGTTGCCAGAAAATAGAAACTCATCTTTGAGAAATGCTTTTCTCCTGAACTATCATTAATAATGTTTGTGAAAATAAAAATTTCCAGACCATCAGTTTTTTTCTTTTTAAAATAAATTGGACTTTATTACTTATTACATAGTATATTGCTTATGATTTTCAACTACTTGTTACCTATAGAGTAAAAATTTATATATGTGTGTACTCATTTATTTTTGAATGATGAAAGACCTTATTCTTTTATATAAAATAACTTAACAGTGAAACTTAAAACCTAATAAAATCTTATCTTAAAACAAGTATATACTGAATCACTTTATTTTTGAACATTGTACGAACTCTTTTTCACTTTAAAAATCTAGTGATCATTCCAGTTACACATCAAATAACAGAATCATGACTAGGTAGGATAGGCTGATTATCTTTTTGAGTTATGCTCAATTGCCCTGTCTCTAAATACACTACCTTGCTGGCCCTTTTTGTTGTTTTGTTCATGTTTCTGAGAAGGGCAAAGTAATCTTGGAAACTTATTGCTATTTTCATGACCAGAGAATTTAATGTATCAAAAACCTAAAAGCCAGAGAAGCCCACAAAATAATAGTCATTTCAAACCAGAGATAATGTATTTTTCTCATTTATTCAAATTCACTGCAGGAAGTAAACACTAAAAGATTTAAAAAAAAAAAAGACAAAAAAAAAACTCACACTGCAGTATGTACAGTTTCATGACATCACATGAAGAAATTAAGTTTCTAATAAAAATGACAAATTATATTACTGAGATCACATCAAAATTGGTTGTGTAAACCCCAGAATTCATACCATGAATGGTAATGTGCCTGAATTCCAGTATGTTGGAATACTCTTGTTATACTGTTTCCAATGGGATTAAAAAATTCATGAAAGTATTGTGTGAACTCTTTTATGTTGAAAAGTGGTTGACTTGATTTTAAAAAGTTTTAAGACCCTTGGATTCAAAGCACATTCTTTCACAAAGCTTAAACCACAGAAGTCATGTCCAGGAATGGAATACTGTCATGTTGGGAAGAACATCTGATTTGACTTAAGACAGTTTGCCAAATGCACAGATGCACAGGGTCCCCCATGCACTTTTCATGCAGCAGGTAATCACAACTTAAATAAAAGGTTTAGTCTATACATTTGTCCAGACTTGCAACTGTATACATACATGCACAATTTTTAAACCTGTCTGATTATATTTACACTTATACATGGAATATACAGAAACCAAAGAGATTAAAATGCTTTTCTGTTGCATTGGAACAATACAAAATATGTATTTTTCATTAAAGAAATCACTATTTACATCACCTTTAAAAACCGATTTTAACATCTTCATGTAACAAGTCTATATATATATATATATATATACATGTTATATATATATATATAAAATATATACTCTCACCAGTTTACTCTTCTGTAAGATGCAGCAGAGAATAGAGGTAATGCTACCTTACTGATGTCAATGAGAGCTGCAGTACCCTTTCACAAATTACTTCATTAGGAAGAAAATGTCCAGATATCTAAAATAGTCCTTGAAAATGTGCATCCTTGTATCTACATATGCATTAAACAAAGTGAATTTATGGATGTATGTCCTTTCTCACTGCTCTTCTTCAAAAATCATCCTAAACTCAAGCTGTGGACTTGTTCTAGTAAATCAAAATAGCATTGTGTATGGTCATATTTATGTATGTATTATGTACTCTCATTCCTTTAACAGTTAACAACAAAAACAATCAACCAACCAAAGAAACAAGCAAAAAAAAAAAAAAAAAAAAACCACAAAAAAACAAAACAAAACAAAAAGCAATGCTGGCCCTTGATGTTCCTTTCCCTGACCTAAATTTGTAAAAGCCCATTTTTTGTAGTATACCTCTAAGGCTCCAGATCTTTTACAATGGCAGAAAAAAAGAATGACTTGTTTAAAACCTTAGAGTGTAGACAATAAGATAAGATTATCACAGAGTAAATATGGGATGGAGTAGAATATATTTACTGGTCAGTGGAATTTTCATTTCAGAATAAGCATATGCCTTCCTCTCTCCATGATGTAGCATAATATTCACTCCTATTATTTTATGATATATCCAATAACTATTTACAAATCATTTTGAGAAAAAAATAATCATTTAGGGTTTTTAGGTCATATTAAGAAATAACACCCATTTTTAATATAAAAATTTTAAAAATAACTTTGAGTAGAACAACTTCAAATAGATTTCCTTCTAATAGTTGATTATATAACAATTTTCGATAGGTCAGTTGCCAATCTGGTTCATGATTAAAAACAAAAATATCTGGTGAATTGTGGATTATAAAAACTGAACTTAAAAACACGGACTTTGTTTCCAGATTGGAACCACATGTGGCTCAATAATATGTTAAGTTCTTCCAAGACATCGATGTTTACTTTTAACCACTATTTTAAAATACTAGATCAATGAAGTGACTGCGTACAATTCTACCGTCACGTATATGTGCCCTTTGCACTTTTCTGTTTAGTTGATCTGAGTTTAGTGCCTTTCTTGAGTTTGAAATAAATGTTTTCATCTTTTCAGCACTGTTATTAGGACAATGATTTTAAAAGAAGTTAAGGATGTATTCAGGAGAAGTTTCTAAACCACCCTGGAATCACCTGAGTTTGATAAGTGGCCCTGTTTTTCCATCCCTAAGGCTAATTAAGTAGATATTACTCATTAGAACACATATTAATCACAGATTTTCCTGAGATGTTGAGCCAGATATGAAAGTTGTCCCCTCCACCCAATTTTTTTTTTGTCATAAAAGTGTTCTGAATCTGATATCCAAAGATATAACGGTAACATATGAACTACAATATTGCAAATATCTAGTTGATGTGTGGCTGTATTGGGGAAAATATAGGCATCAAAGTTTTTTACAGTCCTGTGTTCTGAAAAAAGTTATAAGCGACAGTTCTGAAACTTCAGTGTGTAGAAGGAACACCTAGGGAGTTTCTTATTAAATGTGTTAAGATGCAGATGGAAGATTCCCAGGTCCACTTTGCAGAGATTCTTTTCTGTAGAGCTGAGATGCTGCCTAGGAATCTGCATTTTAAAACGAGTGTTCCAGATGTTTCTAATACATGTGGTCTGAGTCCAGCTTTAAGAAAGCCTGGTCATGAGACTCATAGGTACCAGAGTAAAGGTGAGAAATAACTTTTACAAGAGATGGTGAAAACTGTCCAAAGAAAAGTCATTTTGCTTCTGTTAAAAACAACTTCTTAAATATTCAACTATTCAGGAAACCATCTGAAGATAAATGTTAACTTTCCTAATTCTGTAAAAGGAAGAATATTAAACAAAGCAGTTACAATACAAAAATGGAAATCTCCCTTTTTTTTTAGGGATCTATCAAATGTTCATTAATTGTAATCAATTTTTACTAAGTAGTACAAGGTTTAATGAAATAGATATTGAAAAGGACTGGGGTGGAACGGACACATTGGGAACCACAAAACCCTTTCCAAGAGTTAAAAATAAATATGCTTTTTAGCAAAAGTGAAAAATGTAAGCATTTTCTTCTAATTTATTTTTGAACTGGATAATGAAAAATGAATCCGCACTAGGACCTTTATTCAATAATGACCTTTTAAAGTGTTATTTAACAATTTGGACTTTAAAAAAAAATGTGTTACATAGGCTGACTTCTGAAAAGCAAAATAAATTATCCTCATAAAGGCAGCAAAATGCATTAATCCACTATGGATGGAAATTTACATTTTAATTTATGCCTATTATCTGTGATTATAAAGAATTTCATTCATAGGCTACTCACAGTTGTCTGATGCATACAGAAGTGTTAAACAACCAATTGCTAGTTCAGTAGTTTCCTCATGACATCTAACATAAAGCAAAAAGTAGTATGCATATTTAAACGTCACCAGTAACCAATACTTTTCAAAATGAAAAAAGTTTCAATTATACCATGCTTTTCTCAAATCATGCTCTTATTTATACAGATCTCAAGTTCATACTAATTAGTTTCAAAAAGATCAAAGCTGAATGGCAGGTATATTTTATTCTGATTCTTTTTTTATTGTTAGCATGTTTCCTACAAGTCCATAAACTTCTCCATTTGCACTGTGTGGGCAAGAGGCATTATTTCCCATATGGCTATTATAAGGGCTTCTTAAATTAAAGAAAGAAGCTTTAGTTTCTACAGCAGGAAGTAACTCTTCTTTGATTGTAACCTGTGAGACACTTTCAGCAGATGAAGGCTCCCTCCAAATGTCCTTGTCCTGTGTTTCTTGACTGGTAACAGAATTACCTCCTTTCTGGAGCATGTAATACAGTATCGGGTTAGTTTTGGTCAGTCTTGGAGAATCTTTTTCATACTCATTCTTATCCACATCTGTGATAACCCACTTAATGGGTCCCTTCTCATTGGGCATGGAACACCCATTCAGAAGCCCAGACTCTGATCTAGAAACTGCACTACCCGAGTGCTCAGGAAAAGGAGGACTCGCGGGAGTTTTTACTGCTGGGTATGGAAATGTCCTATTATCCATGCAGCTGTTGGGTTGAGTGGAACTGTACATCAGTCCATTTAAAGAAGAAATGCTGAATTCAGGTTTGCTATTGGGCAAATTATTTTTGTGTCCTTTCTTTTTACTCTCGATGACAGAGTTACTCCTGTGCTGGGACAAATCTCTCACACAGTTTTCTGAGAGAAGCAGCTGTTTCAGAACATTAAAGCTTTTGCTCTCTCTGGCCCAATTCCTATGTTCACTTTCACTAGCTGAACCATGGCTGGCAGGATGTTTAAATTCAAGATCATTTCTGCTAAATTTCAGCTCTTGCTGGTTTATCAAGGGCCCATACAGTACCTCTGAAGCACTGTGACTGTTCGCAGCATCAACTATGTTACTTTTCCTCTTTTTAAATGGATTTTCTAATGTCTCAGTATAAAGCTTCCTTTTTTTAGGGACCATACAAAGATTCTTTGATTCTAGGAGTGTCAGTTCACTATTTCTGTGACTGTTGTTCAGATCATCTTCCAGGTAACTCTCTTGATTTTGTCTCAGCAATCGACTTAACAGACCATTTTTTGAGAAAGAAAAATCCTGAGGTGAAACAGGCTCCGATTTAAAGTCTTCGGAAGCTGGTAAGGCAGCTGCGCTTCTCTGCACTGGAGGAGCCATACCTAAGAATGGGGCACCCTTAGCATCATGGCCCAAGTGCACACTTGTATTATGAATACGTAAGTCATCACAAGGCTCAGATTTTATTTTTACCATCAATATTTGTTCACTTAAAGCTCTATCTGTATGTTCCTGAGTACTCTCGTCTCTTAAAGGAATTTTTTCTTTCTTTTCACTCTTCCCTTTGTTGGGGTTTCCCAGGAGCAACTGAAGGACAGTGCGCCTTTCAAGCAGATTTTCTATTTCAGAACCAGAAAGTCTGGCTTCAGAACTTGTTGCTTGACTACTGAATGCTTTGTTTTCTTCAACTGCATTTGTTTTATTTGAGAGCAGAGGGCTACTTAATCTATCAATCATACCCATGGGTTTATCTGTATTTACAGTTGGCAGTTGTTTACTTGGTCTCTGCTCTTCCCCTGAAGTAGAAGACTGCATTCCACACTGCGCTAAATTTTGTAGCAGTTTACTGGCACTGAAAGTTGCAGAGTTTTGTGCACCTTCATTTTGGACTGGTTTCTCTCCTTGTGATTCTTTGCTCTTCGTAAGGTCCATTAAGTGGTTAGATGTGGTATTTGTTGGCTTTTCAGACTGAGTGCCACAGGTATATGGTGAATTCCATTTGATGACCAGAGAGTGCTGGGAAAGATTGATGGGAGACTCTGCTTTGATGGATGCAAGTAATGGTGGAGTGCTCACTGGAGTAGTCCTATGTGTACTGGGGCTTTCTATCACAGAAGTCCTCATATAAGTCTGTGCATTAAACTTTGTCACATCACTCTGTATTTCCTGAGGACTGTTGTTTCTTTCTACATTGTCTTCATTCTTATGGCCAAGTAGCAACTGAAGAAGTGTTACTTTCTGGTGTGAATTTAGCTTAGAATTCTTTGAGGTATGTTGATCTTCTTTGATATCTACATCGGGGACTTTTGGATCCCAAGTGTTCAGCAAGGACTGAGTTAAGTTATCCAGAGAAACGGGCTGGTCTGGTTCTGGTTTTTCAATTCTGTGTTTGCAAGACAAGTCAATGGGAACACAGTTGGAGTAAGAACTTTCATCACCACTGCTATCATCTGTAAAACTAGGATTGTTATCTGAGTACTCATCAATAGTTGTAGGTGTACTACTATCCTCAAAAATGTTCCCTCTCTCACTGTGATTGTGTCCATTCATTGGCTTAGGTATGGTCTGGCTTTTAAGAAGATGTAAAAGCAAACTATTATTAGCAACTTGTTTCACATTGTTTCTTTCCTGTGAGTTCCTACAGGTTGCATTTTTGGGGGAAGAAGAAACGATACCCACTGGATTCTGAAATGCTGCACTTTTGCTAGCCATTAGTTTGCCTGATGACGTTCTTGCCTGACCATTAAGATGGCCTGACATTCCTTTTGAGAGCTGGAAACTGCCAACATCCTTCTGGCCATTTTCTTGTAATCTGGCCATAGCAGCAAGTCTTTCACTTGCTGCTTGATTTGCATTTTGTGTTTTTAAAGCATGTTCTCGAGAATACTGCTGTAAATGGGCTTCGCTTGAAAGGAGCAATGCTAACTGACTACAAGCAACACTAGGTTTGGGTGAAGTGGCAGGACTAGCCCTTTTTTCCACCATGCTTGCAACAGCCTGTAATCTTGCAGCACATGACAAGGGTTCACTCATGACCTTTGTTCCACTTTGTCCAACATGGTGAGGTGACTCTACAAACCTATCTCTGATGAGGTTTTTAGTTACATCAGGAAGATTGGTATCAGGCTTTTGATCTTTAGCTTTACTTTTCTTCAACAAAGTTTTTAAGTGACTTGATGCAACACCATAGCACCTTAAATCTTTCTCCACTTTTAAAGAATCATGACTGAGGGCATATCCTTGCTCCTTGAGGCTCTGCCTAATTTGTTGTGACAGAGCAACAGTCTGCAGCCTGGAGCTGAATGACTGAAGCAAAGAGGCCAGTAATGTGCTATCCTGTTTGCCTTTAGGCACACTGTCGACCATGCCAGCTAGCAAAGCTTCCTTCTTTACGTTTAAATTTACGATGGAATCAGACAGCCTCTTCCGCTTCGCTGCATTCCAGTCCTCAGAAGATTGCAATAGTCTGGCTTTCTTGAGATGCAGCACGCCAGATCCCTGATATGTATGTGTATTGAGAACTGGACCATTACTTTGACAGGTGGGAAATGCATTACCAGAAATGTTAAAGTTCTGATCTTCTTCATTACGCCCAGCAGACTTTTTGTCGACGGCAGTACCTGATCCCTCTGCTGCCTGATGCATTAGTAATCCTTCTAGGTAAGTTAAAACAATAGAATCCTGGTGCACATCAGAGCCAAGCTCTTCTCCATGAGTCATGTTCAATAGAAGTGTTCACAAGGGCTTGGTTTCTATCTGCTTTAAAGAATGGTTTTCTGTGGGTGAGTGAGATGTAACTTTAAAAAGTGAGTGTCAGTTTATCACCTTCCATAGTAATTAGACAGTGATGTAACTGTTACATTCCGACCAGGGTTTCTTCTGGCAATGTAAAGATAAAAAGCAGGTAAACTCCAATGTAGTCTGATCACAGAGCTGATCAACTCCTAAGCAAGAAGCAGCAGCAGAATTCCTTAGCACACAGATCTATCTGCAGAAGCAAGCAGATATAATCCTTAGTGAATATCCTGTTTCTCCTTCATCTTTTGTTCTTCATTAAATGCAAATATCAGGATTCTAAAAATAAAAAATAAAAAAAAAATAGTTAAGGAGGTGCGGAACTAGAATTGTGCTATAATACATATAAACAAATACAGTATTTGTAAGTTTATGTGTATATATATATATATAATATACATACATATGCATTATAGTCATTTTTTAGTAATTATTGACATTCTTATTAAATTGGAAATCTTTCTTGGAAATCTTATGAATTAATCCATATTATAAAAATGATCAAATCAATTAGAGAAAATACTTTAATATTATATAACTGTCTTCCAACCCCCCCCCCAAGTTTATGAATTTTCATAGGTAGCTTTCTGCAAAGTAATGTGAATGCTAAGGCTTGTTTAATAGCAATATAGGTCTATAAGGGAGCTGGAATTAGTTTCCTTACATTACCGCGAGCTTAAGGAAGAAACAAAAGTGAAAGTGCAGAAAAAGGAAAAGAGATGTACATGACATGGACCCTTCTGATGCATCTGATGTGTGATGAAGGTCTACAGAACAGATTCATTTCTGATATCATTCTCCAAATATCAAATATTCTGTAAGTAATTGTTAGAATTCTGTTTTGAAAGAAATGAAAGCTAACAAGTGTAAGGTTATTTTGTAGGCCTGTGCAAAGTGACAGTCTTAGTCATATTCACATTTAAATATTCACCCGTAATTTTTACCATGACATTAAAAACAGCAGAGAATGGTTCTTTAGATGCTCATTCAGATATATAAAAGGTTTAATGTGTCCACTTTTAAATTTTTACTTATGTGCTCTGTGTATAAATTTTAATGTGAGATCCATTCCCATCAGATGCAAAGACAGGTTACAGATAAACCTGTAATCCTAAATTTTGAGGACATTCCTAATGTAAAATATTCATCTCCCCACCTATGCTATTTCTTTCTTTTTGTGACTTGGTATCAATAACTATAAATATATTAAAATATTATCTGTGATTTGAAAAAATCTTTTAAAAAGGTTTTAAAATAAAAATTATAATTTTAAAAAATGTTAGGGTACTTGTAACCAATTTTTAATTTAGAACATATGGTTGTTATAATACATATAAATATAACCATGTATATACACTGAGCTTATCACATTGTCCTGTATAAACATGGGCAAGAAACAAATTTAGAATAGATTTGAATGGAAAATAAATAAATGCTTCCAGAAAATTTTTTCTCAGTCAAGGTGGTTATTTTTCATTAATTTCTTTGAAAAGAAATTCTATAAACAGCCCCAATTACATGTAGCAGTGAGAGGAAGTGCTTCACATAAAACCTGTTTTTTTAATATGATAAATCTGTAAATCAAAGATTATGTTTACTGAGACTGCTTCAGGTGCCACTCAATGGCAACAGCTACCACCATTCTAGGAGAAAAGCAAACATTTAAGAAAGAAGGAATTCTGAGATTACTGAAGGCCAAAATTCACTCAGATCCAACAATTAAAAACTCTTCAGGAAACTAAGTGAGACAAATTTCTTCAGATAATTTCCTTTTCTATTCCTTGAACAACTAAAGAGGAAGAAATCAATAACAATCTTTCCTATACCTTTTCTAAGTTTTGCCTTTTCATTACTACAGTACAGAATTTAATTGAGAAATTTAGGGAAAAGGAGGCATGAGACTTGGATACAATACAGCTCATCGGGACCAACAGATATTATGGCATTATAAATACAAAATATTATCACCTAATGAATATACTTCATAAGGTTAAAATTGTTTAATTTTAAGTTAGCATTAGCCTGACTCATTTTCTTTTAGTAAAAAGATGGCCATATTATTTTTAATCACCAACATATAGTTCAATTGCTTGACTTTAAATACATGTTACTTAAGACTGTTGCCTGGTGTTCAGCACTATTTAAGTATATTCAGGTAAAAACATCTAAATGTCAACACATTTTTAAGAATTTGGCTTCTTCTATACCCAATCTATAATGTATACCCATGCAGCATTACTGACAACAGTCAAGATATAGAAACAACTCAAATGTCTATCAATGAATAAACAGATAAAAAAGATTATAATATATTAAAATGGGATTATTCAGCCATGAGAAATGAGGCTATCCTGCCATTTGCAACAACATGGATGAACCTTGAGCACATTATGCTAAATGAGGTAAGTCAGAAAGAGAAAGATAAGCATTGTATAGTATGACTTATATGTAGATTCTAAAAAAGTCAACCTATAAAAAAACAGAATAAAATGGAGTTACCGGGGGGTGGGGAATGGGGGGATAAGACTGATGGTGTTTAAGGATACAAACTTGTAAGGAGTAGTAAATAAGCCATAGAGAGCTAATGCACAGTATAATGAATATAGACAATAATATTGTACTATAATGATGTAATGTGATACATATTGCTTCAATGGCAATTATATTGCAATACATAAATGTATCAAAGTAACACTTTAAATTTATAAAATGTGACATGTTAAATTTATCATCAGATAAAAATGTAAAAAATAAAAAAGAATTAGAGTTCTTTAGATGCGCAAACAATATATTCTAAAACTGGAATATTTTTGAAATATTATGATTCGCTAGCCTGTCAGTGTACCTATTGGCTTGTTCGTAACTTCAATGATAACTTTATTAGTACATGTCTATTTAAAGATACTCAATATTCTCTTTATTCTCGTAAATAGAATCTTAAGAGACTCTACCTTGGATGGAATATACTTGTTAAGAGACTTCGGTGTAAAGGGAACAGGATTCATAACATTTGGTTTATGGAAGGTAAGAGTAACCAAAGAGAGTAAAAGTAAGGAGGGGGCAGAAAAAAAAAAGAAAAAAAAGAAAAAATTCAAATGAACACCTCACAAATTTTGCAACTCTCATGAGGCTTTAGAAGGAAAAAATTAGCTTAGCAATTAAAATAGATTATATTAATATCCTGTCTTTAAACAAGCAAAGATAGATTTCTTTAATGAATAATAAAAATACATTCCTTGAAAAATGATCAGTATTAATGGGCTATGTAATTAAGAAAGCTGATAATGATGACTTTATGTCATTATCCTTCTAGACAATTACATTATTTTCCTTTTGGCTTATTATTTTGGTCTTTATTTGGCATAGCTGGAAATAGATGAATTAATTTCCAAGATAAAATGGCAAAATGCTTAAAGATATAGAAAAAGATCACTAAGATTCCACAATATATTTTTGATTATAAAAGGTTTCAGTGGACACATATGGTAATAGCAAAATATATGTTTTTCCTATTAAAGACACACTCATCAAAACTTTTTAAAAATGAATAAAAGTCACGTAATATAGTCCTCCCTACCAGTTATATGTATAATTTTATATATATTACTTACACATTATGTAAAAACTTCAAGAACTAAAACTGGGTCCAAAGAACTCAGACAGTATACAAAGGGTTAATGCATTTCATGACAATTTAATAAAATTCCTGCTCAATTACTGTACAGTGTTAAAATTATAAATGAATCTTCCTTTTATTAATTTGAAATTATTTATAAGCATTAAAATCTTTTAAATTTTATAAAATTGAGATTTTACTGGTCCACTAGCATGTAGTGAAAAAAAAAAAAAACTACTATAATAGCAAGGCAGAATCATTTTTAAAAAATAACAAAATCATACTAAATCATGAAAGAATTCCTTGTAGGACTCTTGATCATATTCATTAACAGATTACGGGAAAGATCCAAGTTTTGACACAAAGACTAGTTTAATAAAATATCTAGTAAAATGCTTGAATTTAGAGTATGTTTTTTAAAAAGTTACATTTTCTTTTGTTTAAATACTTGAAAAATATAAAGTTATACTGAAGTAGAACTTTTTTTAGGCTTTAATCAATAAAGGAAAGTTGTAAATAACTCACATATGAAAAGTTCCCAAGTGGGTGTTATATTCATTCTCTGAATTAAACTATTTCCATTGCAATGTATTTTATACTTTCTATCTGGAAATGGTTTATTCAGCAAAGGGAAAGTCTGCTGAATTTTTAAATGCTTTTTACAATGGTAAAGTCAAAGTAATAAAATTTTGTATAAATGAAGAATGCAGCTAATAAGATTCTTCTATGTGGGACTACTTTTGGTTGAGAATAGATAAATAATGAGAAAGGTCTTTCTCCAGCTGTTTTTAAGAAAAGAATTCAGTATCTTACTTGCAATCAAATTTCCCATTAAAACACATTTCAATGATTAAACATCTATGAAGTCACTTTGTATGTTAAATTACGTCTAATGAGTATCTCATGTCTTCCAACTGTTTCCATGAACTCTCCTCCAATTTCTTTTGCATTATCAAGTAATATCTGTTTGAGTATTGAATTTAAAGGTGCTGCTTTAATACAAGTTTGGATTCTTGGCTTTGGTTCCTCAAAATGCAGAAGTGACTAAAAGGCTACTTATTTGTGGCATTCAAGAATAACTCCTATTGGAAAATATTATCTAAATTCCAATGTTGATTATTTTGGGGATGTTGTTTATACAACAGGATAAGAAAAACATTAAGATGTTTTATTAAGGATTAGAAGAAACATATCTTAGTACAAAGTCCTAATTATTGATCCTTTTATTTAAGCAATAAAAATCCAGGTAAATAATTGAGAGAACTCTTGGTGTTCTCTAAGATGAGACTCTAAAAGAAAATCTTAAAAGCTGAACAGAAAACAAAAACGCAAGAACAATTTATTAAGAAGATATAACACCAAACATTTTATCCAAATGAGTAAGATTAGCTTTCTAAATCAAGGGCAAATGAAGAGTTAGAATACATAACTCTGAACATTTGATTTCACAGAATGAGATAGGAAAAGTTACATTTCAGATAAGGGTCCTGGGGATTCACTGAAAAGTGAAGACTACAGTGACTCTTCTTTATAAATTGAGTTTAAAAAAAAAATTAAGAAAAAGAATAAAAGAAAGATACAACTGCTACCATTTCACAGCAGGAAATAATAACTACATAGTAGGAAAGTAGGCCTGAAATTTCATTTATTAGATAATACTTCTAATTTGGGGGAAAAAAAGGAATCAAAATTAGTATATATCCTTGGACATAATTTGAATTCCAAGGTAACAACTTTCTTTGTAGTAGTATCTTTATCAAAAAATGGATGTGTGGTTGTACAATTTGGTGGGTGCCAAGAAAACAAATTTATCTAAAAACATTTTGCTCAACTGAGGGCCTCGACATTTGAAATTACACCATAAGAGCTTCTTGCCCTCTCCCAGGGCTCTTCATTTTAGATGTAAATAGTCTTCAGAGATTGGTAACAGAAACCACTGAAACTGTAGTGAGTAAAACAGCTGCCCAACTTGCTCTTCACTGCAACGTGAGGGACTTACATATTTTTGCCAAAGGCCAAATTTGCTCCTAACTTCCAGGTCCATCAGCTTTAACTTGCTGTCGGCTGCTTCCATCGAAGTAAAATAGTATCACTCATATTTCCTATTAAAAGGGGCTCGCTAGGACACACTAATGCTTGACTGACTCGAGTGTTCAACACAAGGTCATATGTATCTGAAGACCTCTTCAATTCTAAAATTTTATTTCTACGATTCCAAGTAATTTGTCAAATTGTAGTTGATAAAAATGACATGCATTTTAACCAAAAAGATGATATGCTGTCAGAAATATCATCTTTGTGGAAATAGCCATGACCAATATGCATTATATATAGTCTTTTTAGTGAATTCCAGGGTAAGGAAATGATTCTGAAATAGCCATACCCTTTTCCCATCCAATCCTCAAAAGTTATTTATCTTCACTACTTTCTTCAATGGGGTCACAGAATTTCAAACAGATGTTTATTTATAAGCTAACTACATACTCAAACTGGAGCTTTTGCTTATCTAACGATGGCTATATACGGAATAAAATGCAATAGTAAAGATTTAGGATCCCTAATTACATAAATTCATGAGAAAGGTGAAATAACTGTCGTGGTGATAGATACAAATATCCCCTATAATTGATAAAGTGAATTGATAAGAGTTTCTTTGTTCCAAATTATACTCAGAAGGCTTATGTATGTAAATCAGGTTCAAAAAAATCCACCATCCATTTTACTCTGCCTATACAATTTATAAAAAGTTCATTTTAAATCAAAATTAAGATAAAAAAGTTAGAGATTATAAATTAAAAAGATGTGCAGACACAAAGGTTATCTAGAGAAAGAACTTAACTGACAATTTTTATTCCAAAAAATGCAATACCTTTCAAGATGCTGGGTTGCATTATCTTGAAAACATAGAAAACTAGAAATTGTTAAATTAATTCTAACTACAATCAAACAAACCTAGGAACATAATGTTATGATAAAGAATACACATAATATTTATTTAGCATTAATATTAATGTGTTCACTGTCTTTTACTGTTCTCAGAGACAGTAAATGTTCTCAGAAGAAACATAATCATTAACAAATTATTTTGGTAGCACGTAAGTGTGAAAAAAGGTTTAAATATAAAATGAACAGAGAGTATAGCTTAACCTAACCTTTTCTGACAGCTCTTCATAGTAACTAATGTTTTATATCAGTTTTGAAAACATAATATTTTCTAATTTTTATCAAAATATAAAATATAATGGAAAATGGTGTGTGTGTGTTTGCACATACACACAATCCTTTGAGATTGGGGCATAAATCCTGTTAAACTTAACTATGGTCTCCCCATCCCTAAAAATAGATTTGACATAAAGACAGAAGCACAAGGTCAAGGTCACAGATCAGTAAGAAAGATTACCAACAGAACTGATGTAAGAGCTGGCATTTGATCAAAGCTCCTGGGATTTCTGGTACTAGACACTCTGCATTTACTCACAGGGTTCACTCTGTTTTAAAAATGTTCCCCATCTTTGAAGACAAGATCTTCATGTACTTTTTGTTACAAAGCACATTCTGCTAAAAATGTTGCATTGGATCCTAGAATAAGAGAAAAAAAATAGGTGTGTGTTTCAGAATCATGAGTTTTTACATATGTGTATGTATATGTATGTATGCTTACATGTTTATTTGTTTGTCGTAACTGATCCCTGCTATGTGACAATTCTGAAATTAACTTGTACGTCCCTGAATCAACTAAGCTTGCCCGCACCACCAAACCTTTGTACCAGCTGAAATGAAAATTAATTATACATTCCTCAGTATCTTGGGCCATTTTACAGATTTGAATATACAGATTTAACTGCTAAAAATTAGCTCAACCAGGGAAGCTTTACAATGTATTCATAGTCTCCCATGATGCTTTCCAAAGTATACCTATAGGAACAAGCTTTGGTTATCAACATCAGCAATAAAAGTGATTTTTAATGGAATATATTCTTGAACACTGCAATTATCTAACAAACCATGCTTTTGGTTTCAGTTGTTCAAATAAAATATTAAATTTATCTTAAATTAAATTTATAAAACTGAGAATTATGTGATGAATGTTCTTACTGAAGCAGTCTGATCAAGAAATCTTTTTTAAGGATGCTTAATGCTACTGAGGTAAATTTATAATATAAAAACTTTCCTTGTTAAATCAAACATCACCTACTGTAGCTTTATATCATTTGCAAATTATTATACATGTGCATGTAAATGTTCTCAATTATCAATTTTTTATTTTGCAAAATTCTCTTTTTGTGAATTAAATAGGTTTGAACAAAAATACCAAAACTGTACTATTGTAGAAAGACTGCTGGTTTCTCAGTAACAAGGTAAAAAGGTATGATATCATATATCATACATCAAAATATCAAAGCAAATACCACTGAAAATTGATTCTCCTTTACCAGGCAGAAATAAAGTGTGAGTCTATCAAAATTATTAGTAACGGACACTAATGTGTACATCAAGCTTTGATCACAAAAATCTACTAACATTTTCTTTTAAAATAAATAGAATTCTTTATAAAACACACTATTAAGGTCTATTTAGAGGAATCACTTATCAATTAATAACTACTTTTTCTTTATATGCTGCCTGAGTGAAGTACAGCCTTGTTGTGAGCGAACCATGACTTTTAACTTAATTTTCTAGAAATGGTAAACATTATGATATCACTCCTGCCCATAATGGTCCAGGACACAAAGCTTTCTAGATTGAAGATTTTAGTCATTCTGTGGCAGAGAAATAGCACTATAGACACAACACATGGAGAGATAAGCATAGTGATGATATCCATCACTATGAAGTTCAATAAACCTGACAGGGGATTAATTAACAAAAAACAATATGCATGATGTACCTAGAGAATTTCTGTTTTTAACTATTCACAGGTAACATTAAAATATGTTCTTCAACTAGGAAGATAAAACTAGTGGCATACCATCAGTAGGCTATTTACTTTAAATACTCTCATTTTCATTGAAGAACTTGCCACCCATATGCTTCCCTGACCTCTATTTTGTCCATCTGTACACATAAGCAAATGTCTGCAGTAATAACTGTAGCAACTGTAGCCAGTAATTGCCAATCTGAGACCTAGCTTTGCTGCTGTCCATGTCTCAGGCATGTTCAGTCTGTACAGTAGGGACAGCTTGCATGTGGCCCTTAACAGCACACATGACATTCAAACACAGATATACACTGTGGGGGGAGGGAGCATAAGGAGACTTTAGAATAGATTCCTATGAACTGGAGAAGAAAAAAGAATAGCAATCTAGCTAACAAGGCTTTTCTGACTTATTAGACAAAAAATATTTCAGAACCATTTTTACTTTATAATAAAGATCATTAAAAACAATTACTACTATCTATTATTAATATTATTTAATAAAGTTAAAACATTTTAACACCAAAAAATTAAATTCTTTAGCTTATGAGGATTTCAATCTATTATATACATTTTTTTTGAGATAGAATGATGATATGTGGAATGGCACATATATATCATACTTATCATTTTACTGTTTAGTAGTCTATCCAACTTTAGTATCAATTACTTAAATTTTTACATCAATATTTCATACTGTTTATATATTGCTTTGTTGTTTTGATCCTTATCATGCTTTCAATTATAGCATTTATATAAAATAAATCATCTGTTTTATATTTTTGTCATCATATGTGAGGATAAACTAAGAAATAACAGTGGGAGAAATAATGTGGTATAGAATAAAGAGTAAAGAACTTTCTGCTTAGTGTCCCCTCATTAGCCCACACAATCCTTACTATCATCGTCATTTGATAAAATGTGTAAAACTTAAAAATACATCATATAATGCATTTTTGAATCCTATATGAAACCCCATTTGCCACATGACATCCCTTTATTCTGTAAGCCTTAGCTAAGAATTCACCCCGACTTGGGCAGCCTTACCTGAACGCCACAGGCTAAGGACAGTTTCTCATCTCTGAGACTTCACAGCACTCAGTAGATCTTTCTTTAACCTCATTACAAAATTGTATTTTCGTTTGTTTATGCTTGGCCCTCACCCAGAGTGTAAACTCCTTATGGACAAGGATTACATCTTTGTCATCCTTATGTCTCAGCACCTGGCAACATTCCCCATAAAACATGCAACAAGTCTACCTCTTGAAGCCTTAGTCTGTAAAATGAGAGGTGTTACTTTAAGATTTAAAATGACATGAGAATGCTATTTGTAATGTTGGTTTCAAATTCAAGACATAAACTAACAAAAAAATCACAAAATTAGAGAGTAATAAAGTATTTTATCATACACAGGAAGGTCTGTGGAATTGGAAATCATGTGTGACTAGTGTCCTGTTAGAAAAAAAGGTTTAAACACTTAGAAATACATACATAAATACATATGCATATACATATACATATACATATATATATATTTAAAGGATTGTAAAATTTTTACAAGAGGATCTTTATTTTAACACCTGACTGATCATATTCATTTAATTTCCTTTAATCAGTGTCGCCCCAGTCAAGGTTTATAAGATCTAATATTCCCATGGACCATACCAAAAATGAGCAAATGTTTTAAAGTACATTTTCCCTCTCAAACTCTATAGAAAGTTGAATAAAATCTGTTAACATTAAAATATTACATATTAATTTTTCTTATGATAGAGATGCAATAAGAAATGAAGTATCACATTGAAAGATTTATTCCCTAAAATGAGACAAATCAAACTCATCCTAAAAAAGTTATAATAAAATAGGGAGAACCTTTATGAATTAACTTTGTACTATAGTGATCAAAATGGAGAAACTGTTTCCCTGTGTCCATTTTGAAAATCAATCACTGAAATAAATAATAATCCCATGTTAAAGAGTTAGAACCCTTTAAATTTTGTGACAGATTAAATCAAATTGGTCAAAGTTATTCCTAGGGGAATCTTTTTCATTTGAATCTGTAATTTTGGAAGAGTATCAAGTAGGAGCTTTCACTGTGTTTGGCTAAATAAAAACAATATTCTACCATATTTAATTAGAATGATTTAATTAGAAAATGTCAAAGTAGTAAAATTACTCTAAAGACTTTAAACTTGATACACTAAAAACCAATTTAACAACAACAAACGTTACCCAAGCAACTCCTGAATACTGATGCAAGAAGAGTCAACAAGTCATTGCCATGCCTTTTCTACATCTTGCCACATCTGCATGTTGCTGTTAGCAGCAACATAAAATCAAGGAATTTCACTCCTTTGACCAATATTGAAGGGGTAAACTTCAGGTTCCTTCCTGCTTTGTGGCATATTATTAAACCTAAATAATGTTTCTCAGGTCTGAGGAGGCTAAGAAATCATGCAGGTCCAGAAAATATCTAACTTTGATGTAGATGTATAAGATTTAATAAGAAACCCAGTTTTCTAAAATGTACAGTAAGATATTCTCTTATAATAAAAACAAAACAAATCTTATCATTTATGAAAAGGTATTTATTTAAGCACTTATTTAAAGATATTAAACTATCAAATTAAATTTCCTTGTCTATCGTTTTTAAAAAAAAATTTTTTTTGGCACTTTACTCACTTGGACTAGTGACTTCTTTTTAAAGCTAAACTGACAAACACCTTAGCCTTCATAATACTGGGAATACAAATTAATATAAAATTTGCAGAGCAGCTAATTTTTAGAGAAAACTATTTTCCTATAATGATTCTACAGTATACCTTGCAGATTGATTCTACAAACATGATAAGATCATAGAATTTAAAGGTTAGAAAAGAGTTAAAAGATCATCTGCCTAACTAAGCATCCCATTTGGTGTGTAAACACCTTCATAGACTATCTGCTAACTCTAGCTGTCTAGTTTATTTCTGGAAACCTCTAGTGACTCTGGACTATTTTCCAAGGTGGTATCTTTAGGAATCAAACGGCTCTGCATTTAATTTCTGGTTCTTCCATTTACCAATTACTTAACCTTGGACAAGTTAACTAGTCTCAAAAGTTTTATTTATAAATGTGAAAAAACCAATACCTATTTCACAGAGCCACTGAGAGGAATAAATATAACAATGTTCATACAGTACTCAGCACAGTGCCTGTGTACCAAGCAGGTGCTCAAAAAGGGTTATTCATTATTCAGAGAACTGTTCCATATTTGTACAACTCCAACAGTATAAAATTCTTCCCCGCACTGGGCTATAATCTCTCTCCAGTTATTCTGATCCACTGGTCTTTTTGGGGACACAGAAAGCAAAGCTAATCCTTCAATTATCCTTCAAACACTAGAAAATAGCTGCTATATTCTACTGACTTAGTTTACCACCTTGTTAAAGTCCAGATAAGACAGCTAAATTCCACTGTTGACAAGAGTCTAACAAAGGACAGACAAAGGAAGAAAAATGCTCCTGGGCGCCAGTCTGTGGTAGGTGCTGCAAAGATGCAATTCTTTACAAGTTTTTGACTGGCCAAAGCAGTGTATAAAAGCTCCCGGGAGTTCTCTGACACAAAATATTCACTACTTGGGAGTTCATTATACATTAAAAAAGCCCTGCTTTTTTCCCAACTGCTTTAAGCCATAATTCTTCCTCAAATGAAATACCAAGATATATTTTCTTTGTTTCTCCTCAAAGGGTTGGTTAATATTATATTATCCTCATTTACATTTTAACAAACGAGAATATTAAAATTAGGAGCAACTAAGGGGTTAAATTGGCCAGTAAGTGGCATCCAAAACCATATTAGGGTCTTCTGAATTCTAGACTTTCCTACTATATTAAATTGCCACACACTGTAACAAAAGTGAATTTGGAAACATTTGGTAAGGCAAATACTTTTGCAGCACTTTAAAAACTTTGGGTTACTCTTCTTACTCTAAAAACTTGTCTCCATTATTTGAAATCTCATTTTTATTAGAAAGGCAACAAAGCACAATACTTTAGCAGAGTCCGTATTCTTGATTCTGCAGTTCCTTAGTAGGTTGATTTTGGTAAGGTTACCCATCCATTCTGGGGCTCAGTTTCATTAGGTGTTGTAATAAATGTTTGCAAAACTCTCAGACAACACCTGACATTTTCTAAGTACTTGATTAATGTTAACTATTCTATTACTCATGGACATAGCCCCAGAACAGAGGGCTTCCTCAAAAATTTTTTTCTTCACTTGCCAGTCATCCCACATACAGTTCCTTGAGAGGTAGGATTGTCTTCTACATTTGTATCTCCATGCCTGACAGTTTAGAGGCACTAAAAATTATCTGGCAAATGCTTTGATATATTCCCTATATTTCATGAAAAAATTAAAAAAAAACATTACTTTGGATCTGTAAAATAATTTAATAACTAAGCTAATTAATTTTATAATTTTGTAACACATATTCACTTAAACCAGTAAGTAGTTTCTTATACAAAAGATGCCTATCATTTATTTCTTCCCTATACCTTTTTCTTAAAGAACGTTTTCCTAGTCTACTAGCCACAGGGGTAATGGAACCAACTTTGGAAACTAGACAAAACTGGCCCATTCATTTTCTCTCTTGGGATCTGGAATTCTAAGAGACTGAAAACTTTCATTTTTTGGCTTGCTTTAATGAGGCCACATCTAATAAATTAGTACACAAAGTAGTCAATGCTGAAAGAATGAAATAGGAAGTTCTGATCAAGATGGCACAGCAAGTTAATACTGTGTTTGTCTCTTCTCACAGCCACGTCAAAATTACAACTAAACTGCAAAGCAACCATCACTGGGAGTGACCTAATGTATATTTGAGTAGAAGTTACAAATGGGGATATATAGAAGAGGCCATACTGAGGCTAGGAAGAGGGGGACTTGGATTGGGACTAGGAAGGAGGGAGACTTGGACGTGGCTGGTTCCATACTCATGTGTAGTAGTTAAAAATCTGGATGGATTACTTGGTTGTAAAGGCCCCTCCAGAGGAGCAAGGGTCTTGGCCCCACACTTGGCTCCCTAGCTCAGGGTTCCAGCTGGGAAGAGAACTCCCCAGAACTTCTGGCTGCAAAAACCCATGGAGACTGTGGCGGAATAAGATGGAGGGCTATGGGAGTCGCAGACATTCCTCTTAAGGGGTCTGCGCATGAATCACTCACTGATGCTCTCTCACACTGAGCTCCAGCGCTGGGACAGCAGTTCAACAGGTACAAGAAACATCCAGAGAGGAACTGAATTGTCAGGATTCAGGGCAAGGGCTGGAAGGACAGCTTTCTCCCAGATAGAAGTGCTGGCAGAAGACATTGTTTCTTTGTTGAGCCCAAACCTTTCCTGCCAAGCAGAAGCAGGTGGCAGCCATATCTGAGTCTCCACCAAACTGGCTAACTCTGGTCACACCCCCACACAGGTGATTCCCTGAGACCCTGTTCCACCCAATTTGCAAGCCACTTCCAGTGGCTTTTCCATACAAATGGCCTGTCCTGGCTCATGCTGTAGACTTTCCTAAAATCTTTCAAAAGTTTGCACAACTCAAACAAGCAGCAGCTGTCCTCAGTGTGCCCTGTAGTTCTTGCTGAGCAGCCCCAAACCTGGCACTAGCAGCAGCCAGCCTTGGTTTGCATATTGGCCTCTCAAGGCTCTTCCAAGCACAGGAAAGGTGGTGGCCATCAGTGGATTCCTTGGTGACTCTTGCCAGGTGGCCAAGGTAGGTCACAGGCTGCAGCTAAACTTGGCTTGCAACTGGAACACTTTCAGAATGCCTCGGGCTGGCATGCCCCACAGCTGGCTTCAGACCCAGCTGAAGCATCACCCCTTACTGCATCATAGGATGACACACCCAAAGGACAGATTCTGGGTACCAGGGCCCTCTGAATTGAATCCTGCTCTATAGAGTCAGTCCCTTACCAGCCAGTCCTCACACATCAGCCTGAGGGTCAATCCCTCCTGATGATGTGCAAACAGCAACCAAGTTTCGACTACAACAGAAAGGCACACACAACCTATGCAAGGGACACACCTGGCCCAGGTGACCAGAGAAGACTGTGTCACTGGGCTCCATAGGACACCTACTACATAGGGACAATTTACTAAGACTGAGAGACAGAGCAGCCTTACCTAATACACAGAAACAAACACAGGAAGGCAGCTATAATGGGGAAACAAAGAAATGCGTTCTAAATGAAAGAACAGAACAAAGTTCCAGAAAAAGAACTAGACCAAATGGAGACAAGCAATCTATTAGATGCAGAGTTCAAAACACTGGTTATAAAAATACTCAAAGGACTTAGGGAAAGAAAAGCTGAACTCAGTGAGAACTTTAACGAAGAGATAAAAAAAAAAATGAAAATGAACCAGTCACAAATGAAGAATAACTGAAATGAAGAATACATTAGAAGGATCAACAGTAGATTGCATGAAGCAGAGGATCAAATCAGCAATTAAGATAGGTAACAGAAAACACCCATTCAGAACAGCACCAAGAAAAAAGAATCCAAAAAAAAAGCTGATAGCTTAAGAGGCCTCTAGGAAAACATCAAGCATACAAACATTTGCATCTTAGGAGTACCAGAAGGAAAAGAGAGAAAGCAAGGAACTGAAAACTTATTTGAAGAAATAATGATGGAAAACTTCTCTAATCTGGCAAAGGAAACAGATACACAAGGAAACAGATATCTTGTTTGAGAGTCCCAAACAAGACAAACCCAAAAGATACACACCAAGACACATGATAATCAAAATGCCAAAGGTTAACAACAAAAAGAGAATCTTAAAAGCAGGAAGAGAAAGGCAGCTAGTTATCTACAGGATTTTCCCATAAGACTATAAGCAGATTTCTCAACAGAAACTTCACAGGACAGAAGGAATTGGCAGGAAATATTCAAAGTGATGAAAAGTAAGTAACGTACAACCAAGACTACTGTTCCCAGCAAAGCTATCATTTAGAATCAAGGGACAGATAAAGAGCTTCCCAGACAAGAAAAAACTAATGGAGTTCATCAACACTAAATGAGTAATACAGGAAATGTTAGAAAGACTTCTTTAAGATGAAGAAGAAAAAAAAAACAGATAAAAAATAGGAATAACAAAATGTCAATAACTATCTATCAACAATTACTTTAAATGTAAATGGATTAAATGCTCCAATCAAAAGACAGGGTGGCTGAATGTATAAGAAAACAAGATCCTTACATATGCTGCCTACAAGAGACTCACTTCAGATTGAAAGATATACACAGACTAAAAGTAAAGGGACGGAATATGATAGTTCATGAAAAAGAAAACAAAAAGCTGGGGTAGCAATACCCATACCAGAAAAAATAGACTTTAAAACAAAGGCTATAACAAGAGACTAAGAAGAACTCAGTAATCCTACTTCTAAGTATATAGTTGAACAAACCCAAAACAGTACTTCAATGTGATATGTAAATCCACATGTTCACTACAGCATTATTTACAATAGGCAAGATATGGAGGCAAACTGAGTGTTCATCAATAAATTAATGAAGAAGAGATGATACATGTATACAATGGAATATTACTCAGTCATAAAAAAAAAATGAAATCTCGCCATCTGCAATGATGTGGATAGACCTAGAGGGTATTGTGCTGAGTGGAGAAAGTAAGACAAAAAATCAAATGCCGTGTAATTTCACTTACAGGTGTTATCTAAAGAACGAAACAAAGAAAACAAACTCATAGATACAGAGAACATTTTGATGGTTGCCAGATGGGAGGGGTTTGGGGGTTGGGTGAAAAAAGAGAAGAGATTAAGAAGTAGAAAATAGTCATGGGAATACAAAGTACAGAATAAAGAATATAGTCAATAATACTGTAGTAAATATTAGGTGTCAGATAGGTACTAGATTAATCGGGGCGATCACTTTGTAAGTTGTAATGCTAACTAACTGTAATTGAAAAATTAAGAAAAATATATTTTAAAAAAAGAACAAAGTAGGCGCACACAGAGAAGCAGAGATGAGGAAGGCAAAAGGAAAAGAGAGGAGAGACAGTCAGAATTGCCAAACAGTTCTTCAGTTTCAAAGAAGTGCAATGCATGCCCATTGCTGGTATCCTAAGGAGCCTACTGCATGTCTCTAATAAATCCCCCTGTGCTTGAGCTTGCTGAGTGGGCTTCTGTCCTGTGTAATCACAAGCATCCCGAAGATACTGTAGTAATACTATATAAAACAAACTGTGCCTTTTAATCCATGGTCCTAAAGATTCTACAAATAATCAACATTCTTTTCCCTCACTTTTCCTGTAGCCCCTCTACCTCATGCATGGTCTAAGAGCAATGCATACCTCCAATTTTCCAATGGGAAAAGTTAATGACACAAAGAGGTAAATAAGATGTTCAAGGTCATCCCAGAATTTGTAGGGGCATAACTGATTGCAGAATTTCAGATTTCTTATTCCCAGGAGCCTGAACTAACCAATAAACCAGCTGCTTCCCTTGATGTAACTAAAGTATGCCAATTATCCAAACTGTGTAGAAAACATTGACCAAAACAGGGGTTAATGGGACATTGGTTGTTTTAATTCCATAATCAGCCCTTTCCCTGAGCTACCCTGGGAGGGAATAACATATCTTTTGCAGGAATGGGAAGAAGGCCAGCACAGGCCATCTGGCTGAACATGTCCTTTTGTCAAGTTATCCCTGCAGCTGTGAAACTTACTGATGTTGAAGAACTTCACAGTTTAATTACTTTTATCATTTCCTTCTACTCTATTAAATTTAAAAGTAGATAAATCTTTATTTTCATATTAGCCAAGCAGTTTAACTGATTCTGAAGTTACTACATGAACATGTATATTATATATACATGTTTGTGTGCACAGGAAACTGAAGTTCTCTGTTAAAAATGATTTCTCATATTAAAAAAAAATGACAATTCATTTAGACCATGGCCACTAGAAAATAAATAAAGACTCATTATTCTTTTCACATGAAAAGTAAAACAAAATATTGCTCTTCCTCTCAATCAAGAAAAATGAACAATGGAAGAACACAAGTAGCCTATTTCCTTGTCCATTCTTGATTTCTTTCACATTGTAATTTTGCCAAGATGACAATATATCTGGACTATTAAACTCAAGAGCACTTCTAACACTTCAGAGTCTGATTCACATCCACTGAGTGGGTTAAAATTATGACTTTAGTGCCAGTAGCCTAAGGCAATAGTCAAGAGCTGCTCTAGTCCTTAAGCATGTATTCCTACCATTCTTTCTCTCTTCCTGCCTTGCTTTACCCCTCCTTTCCTCTCAGTGGTTTACTTTCTTCTTTTTTCCATCTTTTAATTCTCAAGTCATAAATTAATTCTATTTGTCTTACTCATGAATGCTGCTGGTATTCAGAACTACAAAGGCTCCCGGTATTGACATAAAGATCACATTCCCTACGCTGGGAATTGTGTATAGGGGTGGGATGGGGTGGGTTACTAATACTTAATAATACAAGTATTAATGCCCAACTGTGAGTCAAACTAGGGTTTTCAAAGCTTTGAGGATAGATGAGAGAAAATCAAGCTAAGAACAAATGCCTTTACCCAATACACAATCTAGGTATTATGCCTATTAATTTGAAGAGAGTAAGGTTCCAAGAAGGGAGCAACTGCAGGGAATAGACAAGAAGTAATGAAATCTTAAGGAAGGCACTGGTATTCAAGCTGTATGTGTGAGAGGATCTTGGAAAATAAATTTCTAAAGTGCAACCTTAGCACAAAGGGTGGGTGGATGGGTTATGTTGAAGTTGGCAAGCAAATAAAGACCAGATGGTTCTTGCTCAGAGGGCTAGATAGCAAAATATTAGATAAGGGTATCTTGATCCAGCTAACTTCTATACCATCTCTAGGAAAATAAGTCTCTATTTCTAATGGGAAATGAACATGGCATCTAACAGTGAGCAGCATCACACTGTTACAGTGCCTGCAGTCAAAGTTCATTAGTGAAGTTGGGAGGGATGCAGGGTTACCCTGAGTCAGGTAAGGCCAGTTTTTACCTAAGGGCTCCAAGTATTTTTCTTGTTTCATTTGCTGCTGCAAACTAATGGGTTTCCACCTGTCTCCAATTCTTCTGAAACACTTTGGTGGCTCCTAATCCTAGATTACAGCGTTGGCCCCAAATGTTTTCATAATAATTACCCAAGGAAAGGAGACAGAAATAATAATTATTCCATGGTGGAATAAACAAGAGAAAAATGGCAGAAGGCTGCATTGCTACCATTCTCCAACTACTCACTCAATTCCTTCCTGCATATCATGTAAAATGTATCTCCCCACTGACAGGACCTGGGTAGGATCAACAGAGGGAAGTCAATGAATCTGGTCTTGTGGACCAAACCCTGGAACTCTGGGGCTAAGAGAGAGAGTGAAGAAAAAAAAGTAACCATGTGCTATTACTACCTCTTTGTGTCTCACTTTACTCATTTAAAACCATGTGGTTCAATAAGCTTCTCCTTAAGGTTCTATTGCATCTCCCCAGGCTCTAATTATTTTAGTCCCTTAAAGTTTCTCTTGAGAATGTTCTTAGTATACCTAAACTTAATCACTCCACTTTCTCTTCTCCATCTTCTAGGACTGATAACTTCTTTAAGGAGTATTCCCACTCTAGATGGAATAAAATGCCTTCTTTCATCTTTCTCATCTACAAAAGGGAGACTCTGTAAGCATCATTCCCATTTTTTTTTTTTTTTTTGCAGTTAAGCCTCAGAGATAATTATCATGGATATCAAAAGGAAATAAAAATATAGCTGACCCTTGAACAACACAGGTTTAAAATCCATGCACCCACTTATCGGTAGAGTTTTTCAACAAATATATAGTTAGCCCTCTTTATCTGCAGGTTCTGAATCCAAGGATTTAACCAACTGCAAATGGAAAATAGCATTTTCAATTCCTGGCTGGGAATCCACAGTTGCGGAGGGCCGATTATGTATTGTTCTATTCCATTTTATGTAAGAGACTTGAGCATTCACAGATTTTGGTATCTGTGTAGGGTCCTGAAACAAATCCCCCACAGATACTGAGGGACTGTAGTCAAGTTTCTGGAAAGTCAAAAGTTACATTCATATTTTCAATTGCAAGGGGTGGAAGATGACTAAAAATATTGTCCATTTATATCTGAGACTGTACAAACAAACCTCATCCAGGATTAAAAAGCAACTTTTTCTTTAAGAACTCCTCCACTTCTTTAACTAATATCTTCTCCTCTCAGTATCCTGCAGCACCTAAAGGAACTCAGCCTATCTTTGAAATAAATTACAGAGGCAAGAATATCACTTAAACAATATCACTCTAACCTACTGCTTGAGTGAGTTTTTTGGTTTATGATATACTCATCGAAATGGCTGATAAGTTTCTGCATTCCATTTACATAAGAGAATACCATTCAAACTTTCAAAATAAAAAATCTAGTATTACCCCAAAAGAGTCTAACTGTAAACAGGAGTTTGCTACAAAATAATCACCAAAGTTGATTTTACCAAGTAAAGTGTCTGCTCCCACCCCGCAAAAAAGTAGGTACATTACCGAAATACTCTCAGGTAGAGTGACAGAGGGGAGAGGAAAAAAAAAAAAAACTCCCTTAATACACTAAAAACCCTAAAATGTACTAAGAAAAGTCCCTAAATTTAGCAATATTTTTGTCTAAATAT
This sequence comes from Eidolon dupreanum, assembly GCA_028627145.1. Lineage (NCBI taxonomy): Eukaryota > Metazoa > Chordata > Mammalia > Chiroptera > Pteropodidae > Eidolon > Eidolon dupreanum. The sequence continues at coordinate 75,417,838 of CM053507.1, read as the reverse complement.
ATTATTCGGTAGCATAAACATTATGAAATAGAACTGGCTAGAATACACTGTCAGAATAAAAGGGCTAGGTGGAATTCGGTGCAGCAAGTGAAATGGAAGAACAAAATTATACATTAACACATGCATATTGGAACAAAACTCTGTAAGCATATAACTCAAATCTCTATAATCAAGAAAAATGGTCATTGGATAGTTGATACTAGTCAAATCTTATTAGTAAAATTATTACTGGGAAAGGATAAATATGACTAAAACTTCTTAAAATCTGTTGAATAACCAGTTTTTAGTTATTAAAAAAATGCCAACAGGAAAAACACTTCTATAATTGTAGAGGGTAATCTTTGTATTTTGTAGTGTTAAGTATTTATACCTTTGTGTTATCAGTGATGAGCCTGGGGACAAAAGATGATTGGTGAATGTAACCAGCTAAAATTGAGAGTAACAACAGAAAATTAGGACTGGGAAACTTGACTTCATAAACTGTTTTACTGTGCTGGCTACTCATAAGACTAAACATCACTTTATCAAACCAGCTATCAATATCAACAATTTAAAATGAAGAAAATCTAAGAGTCAGATTTTCCATAGTTCACTTCTGAAAGAGCTTCTACTACAACTTCCAACAAGCTGTATAATCAAAAACTAATTCCAGTTTTCATTTCTAAAAGATACCAAGAGCTTTAAAAACAATAACACTGGGGCTAATCCACTAGCTCTGTAACTCTGGGTAAATCTTTCTGAATCTCAGTTTAACATGTATGATACAAACTAATCTAATTAGATGGTTATGAAGATTAAATAACGTTATAAAATATCCAACACAAGTCCTCTAGAAATGTTAATTTACCTTTTCCCTCTTGTGCTACTTACATCTCTAGAAGATACCAATAATAATTTACATAACTGTTTTAATATAACTTTATACTAATTAGACAAAATCTCTTTTCTAAAATCAAACAGTATAATGAAAACTAAAGTAAGTAGTACTACAATGTTTTGTATACACAAATATTTTAAGTAAGCTTTTATATAATACTACTACCTACCAAGTATCTGGCATTTTTAATTCCCAATTAACAGAATTTGAAATCTAAAGCAGAATCACATATTATGTATTTTACACTGCTTAGTCACAATAGGCCTATTGATTCCACTATTCCACTAATCCATTGTTTATAAAAATCATTAAAAAGCAAACTACCAGATATTTATGCTGTACAATGAGTACTACCTGATTTTTTTAAAAAATTTCAACTCTAAGAAATAAAACTACTATTTTACCTGAAAGTATCAGCTCTGTCAGCAATAAAACAATAATCAACTTTAACGTCACTAAAAAAAGTGATTTAAAAAAAAAAAACCTGAAAATTCAAATCTTGAAGACTTTAAATTGCAAATGGCCTTTGCTTTTTACAGCGAAAAATATGGTGACCATGAGAATGCTCACCAGAATACTGTGAAGATAAATTTCAAAGAGATCTAAAAAGTGGATAATGACCTGAAGCTAAGAGTTCGAGCTCTGAATCTTAAGATATTAACTTGTCTGAGAGTCTGAGATTTCGTTACCTTATTTAACAGGGCTGAAAAAAGACTTAGTGAAATAAAACATGCAAAATACATAGCATTGTGGCTGGAATCCTCTAATTTATAAATGGAAGCAGATTCTACAGCAAATTATATTTTTCCCTCTAAAGCAAAAAAAGCAAAAACAGTTTTTAAAAAACTAAACTATGGTACATCCTCACTAAACATTGTTGACAGGTTTTAGGAAACTTTGACTTTAAGTGAAATGACATATAATGAAACCAATTTTACCATAGGCTAATTGATATAAACAATAAGTGAAGTATCCTATGGCATATTTCTGGTCACAAAAACTTCACCAAACTTCTAAATAAAGATGCAGAACACTTCTAACATTAAACACTGAAATATGTGTTAGCTATGTATATATAACAAATATGAACAAACACAAGCAAGAGAATTACTTTCTAGCCCGCTTATTCCAGTTCAGGGCCCTGCATAATCTGGCTCCAGTGAATCTAAGCAATCTTATCTCAAGTCATTCAGTTCCTTGCTCATTACACTGACTAAGGTGCTGTACAACAGAAATGTAATGAGAACCACAAATATAATTAAAATTTTTTAGTAGTCATATTTTTAAAAAGTAAAAGTAAATTTAAATATATTTTATTTAACACAATATATCCAACATATTACAGTATCAATATGAAATCAATATAAAATGATTAAGATATTTTACATTCTTTTTGTCATATTAAGTCTTCTAAATTGGTGTGTATTTTACACCTAGAGCATATATCAATGTGGCTCACAGCTGCTGTATTAGACAGCATTTAACTCTAGCTAGAGACTTTCTTTAGTTCCAGAACAGACAGGTCTTTCCAGGCCTCCAGCTTCCACATGTATGTATGGTTCCCTCTTCCTGGAAGGCTCTTCCCTTGCCTGCTCCTTTGTTTCCTTCACCAACAAAGCTTAAATATCACCTCCTAAAACAAGCCTTTTCCAATGGCTTTAGGTAAATGGATCTCCCTATTTAATCCCTAGCAAAGCACCCAGGAAATCAGAATTGTTTTAGAAGTTCTCTCATTCTATAATTTTTTTTGCTTGCTTTTCCTTGCTTTTTTAATACTTGCTAATTGCCTATCTTCCACCACTACATTGTAATTGTTGCTCCATGAGGACAAAAATTAGTTTTTTTTGTTTGTTTGGCACAGGCACATTTGAGGCACTTAACTTTTGCTAAATTGATACACACACACACACACACACACACACACACTCTTAGTTTCTCTCATCACTTAATTCTATACACAATACTGAAAAACAACTGGCAGCATAAGAAATATAAATACAATTACTTAAATTTATCATGTAAGCTAATTACAAGATAAAACCTTAATGCTTCTGATTTTCAAGCAACATGTTTTTAAAAAGAACAGAAATAATCACGTCATTTAAAATTGTAAGTACTGTTTCTAAATGAAAAAGTAACTTTATTTAAACTCAGATCAAATCATAGAGCATTTCTAATATTCTCTTTTTCTGTACCTTCCAGGGAAAAGTGTTAATTGCTGTTTATTTGACATTCACATTTGTAAACTCAGATTACCTCAGTCTCCTCCTAAAGATCTACGAAAGCCTATAATTGCTAAGTAATTTCTATAGTTAAAGAGGTTAAAGAAAAGCCTGAAAACTATGAGTGACATTTGAAGAAAGCTAGATTTTTTTTTGCTAAAATTTAAACAAATTAAACTTTATCTGCTCTAGATTTTCACTTTCCAAATTATTTGCTATAATTCTAAAATGAGATCCATGATTCACTTATACATTTTACACTGTGAGGTGGAAAGGCTGTCATTGCAAATCTTGCACAGTTCTTGATACATATTTTAATAAAGTCAATACAAATAAAAATCATATAACTGGTCAAGGCAAAGAGTATATACTTTTGAGAAGATATCATATTAAAGTTATAGACTTTTTTTTTTTTTTGGTTGAAATCTGAAAGTAAATTACTGATAAAAAATAGGAATAAGAGCTATACACAGCTTCATCATGTTGTATATAAATATAGAAAGACTATATCATTCATTTCCAGATATCCAAAGAGCACTACTACATCCTATTATGGTGACCTAGTCAAGTCCTCTGTTATCAATAGTGGTATAAAGACTGCATCTGCCATAGGGAATGGCTGTCTTATATTCAGACACACAAACCCACAAACCCATTTTACACACACACACACACACACACACACCCCTGATAACAAGTTATCAGATATATATATATATAATGATCTAGGCAATACACATGTGTCTTGTCCTTTAATCTTCATACTGACCTAAAGAGGCAGATAATCCCATTTCTGAAGATGGGCAGACTGAGGATTAGAGGTTAAACAGTTTGCCTGAAAACTTTGCTCTACCCAAATGTTGAACCAAAGAGCTAGGTGTGGAGACTTTTTTTCCCCCACTAACTGCAGGGAAAGGCTTAAAAACAAGTCATCTCCTATGACTTTTAAGCTTCATATACATTTATTTTAAGCATGAGACAGCCAGGTTCCCAAACCACACCTCTACTACCCACTAGTTTCTTCACTGCCTTGTTTGGTCAATTTGGTTTTCTAACAAAGTCTCTAGTTCCTTGCTCGTTTCTCCACTGGAAATAAAACCTTGTTATGAATCTCAGCCCAGGTGGATGAAGGCAATTCTAGTCTTGTTTGGCAATGATTTTTGTATGGACCTTCTTTTCAGCCTTTAAATTCGATACCCATTGACATGTACTGCTGGGACCTATCTGTAAACCCCAACTCCACCCCCAGGGTCCAATCTTTCCATGATTAATGTGAATTAAAATATTTCTTGAATTTAGCAATTTGGTATTTAATTATGCTTGAAGGAGGCCATGCCTAGCTAGTATCACCCCTTAGAGATCCCTCCCTACCCAGCAATAGTCTAAGCTGGCTGTCCCCTTTCTCTCCTCAGCTATAACTACACTATTAAAGAAAACGCTGCACAAAGTATTAACTATCAATAGACTTAAGTATATTTATAGTGATTGCACTATTCATAAGTTTATTCTAACACAGACATGATACCATAATTTTATATAAATCTTTTTCTTATTTTTTTATTATCTTTTTTAGTGATACCCAATATTTTGTCACTCTTCACGGTACAAAAATACATGATCCACAAGATCATTCAAAGGGAGTAATCCACAAGAGTGTGTGTGTGTGTGTGTGTGTGTGTGTGTGTGTGCACAAAATGATGTAATATCAGTTTGCTTCAATTTATGACTTATTTGGATATAAATTAAATTTTACTATAGCTCTAAGTATAAGATTTGGCTAACATCAACATAATTATTATTTTAGAAGATTAAGATTGGGTAAAACAGTGACATCATGCAAAAAGAAACAATCACTTTTTATTAAGGTAGGCAGAGTTTGTGTTTTAGCCCTACCTCAGCTACTAAATAGTTTTATAACAGTGGCCAAGTAGCAATCTAAATCCCAATTTTCTTGTTTGTTAAATGTACTCTTTATAGTAACTGATTTCTAAGGTTACTACTGCTCAAGCACTCTGGTCTAAGCCTAGCTAATGTTGGACACTAAATAATAAAAATATCTGCTCATTAACTGAGCCTACAGAAGTGTCATCCACATGTTTAAAGTTGTCCTGAGTGACTTCCATTTCATGGCTTAAATTAATAGTCATAATGACATGCCAAACATGTTTTCTTCATAGACTTAATGTACCTAGATCTCTTTGACTAAAGTTAACATGCAGTTTTCTTAGATGTTCAAAATAATTTGTTGATATTGGTTAATATAATGTACCTATATCCGCAAAATAAATCTAATAAGAAAGAGATTTCATAGCTTTAAAAAAATTCAACATCACAGTAGGTCAGCATAAGAGGAATAAATATAGAGGCAATTTGAGGTGAAGAACTCTAAGCATGTTTGTCTAGATATGCGTGTCTAAGTTTGGAGAAAAAAAACAATTTAAGGTACAGTCATTTAAATTACTCTGAATGTAAAATAATTCTATAAACATGGTTCCTAGGCTGATTCTAAAGCACAGAATTCCTCTTTCAACATGTAGAATAAATACTTTCAGAAGAAAAGCTGATGCTAAAATCTCACTACCATAAGCACAGCACAAATTGAAATGATAAAGAGATGAGAAAGACAAATGTGGGGTGGGGGGTTGTTGGTTGAATGTTCTTTATTCATGTGACCAAGAAAAATTTATTAAGCAGTTATTAAGTGTCAGGTATAGTGTTAAGCACTGTGGATACTTTGATAAACAAAAAAACCCTCCTACTTCACCAAAAGAGGAGGACAGTAACAAAAAGAAAATAAAACATAAATATCAATTTCCTTTACATGTATTCCCTCCTTTATCTTCCCATTCTGAGTTGGCTAAATGTTAATTATATGCATGCCATGATTTCAATTTAAAGGGTGAAAGATTATAAATTTTTTAAAATTTGTAAAGTAATTATAAAATTAAAAACTAGAAAAAGTTTAGGACATATTTTATTCTAGAAAATTAAATATTTTGATTCTAAGTCATGGTTTTTCCTCTAGATTTTCTTGGTTTACATTTTTTTTTCAGTAAAAAAAGCTAAATGTATATAATATAGTCTAATCATTTTGATACCTTATATTCAAGTGAAAACATATTTAATAATCTTACGTTTGCTATAGAGTTCAAAAGTTCTTTGAAAATATCCTCTTTCCTTTATAGATTACTGACCTCACATAGTTAATTTTAATGAATGTTTTAGGTCAGGATTTGGTATATTTGTGTTCGTTATTTAAAAATACTTAAAAGTGTTTCTCTATTTACCCATTTTCTATAAATGTATCTGGGAGCAAGTCTAGCCCAATGTCCATGGTCTCTGATTACACTGATCTTCTGTATCAGAATGTTTTTATGATATATAATTAGTATGTACAAAACAATTATTCACACAATTTAAATGGAAGCAAAATGTAATTTAAAGAATGTAAAACCATATACTAATTTCAAGAACGTTAAAGTAAATAGAAAACAACTTTAATTTAATCAATGAGCTATTTTGCTTACCCTCTCTTCTAAATCAAGTGCTCCGATTATCATCAGGATAGGACAGGAACAGAGGAGTTGAGGGGCACTTACAGTTCACATGTGACAAGCGGTTTGGACAAGAGGAATTTCTCCTCCCCCTCTTAGAGTACAGATTTGGAACCTAAAAAGCACAGCTACGGCAACATTTCAAGAATGCCTGAAAACAGCAAGGGACAGATCCCAATCATAGATATTTCAATCATTTTGAGAAATATTAATACATTTATTCAATTTATATTAAAGGCAATCCTAAATTTTACACTACAAGTTTCTATGTGAAAATACATTCACAGAATTCAAAAGAAAAAAAAACAATGGAAATGTTGCAATTTCCTTTCCCACAGCAGAATCAAACTATAAAATGTTTATACAAATGAACCAGTTATAAATAAAGTAAAAATATATTTCTTAATTTTCTTAATGCAGTTTAAGGTGGTACGTGATTTCTTTTTTTTTTTTTTTTAAGTGAAAATCTCCTTCCCATTCTCTGTACCAGTTATGTAGGATCTTTAACAATATAATGTATTGAAAAATAATTATAAATCATTCTCTAAACTAATTAGGTCCACGACCACCTCTGTGACTTCTCCCATTCATCTTGCGGCTAAAATCTTACAATATTAGCTTGAATTTCATCTCTGCCTGAAACGTTTCAAGCAATGAAGCAGATTAGTGCCTCAGAACACTTTATAGGGTTTTGTTATCAATCAGGTTATGTTCCCAGTGACACTTTCAAAAAAATTATCCTATTCGGATGAACTCTCATGAACTGAAGTAAACAAAGCTGTAGCCCAGTGCTCCTGCATACTTTCCATTCATTTACATCGTTTTTCTTAGACTTACAGCACGTGCCACAGAAAGAGCACATGTTAAATATTCCTGGAGTGTCACAATATGTAATACAATAAAACAGATTACAACCCTACCTTTCTTTCACAGCAGTGGTGCCAAGCACAGGTACACTGGAGCAATCAATTTGTTCTGCAGACAATAAGGCTTTCATAGAATACTAATGTAAAATCTCTTTTCTTTCTCCTTTGCCTTGACTCCCCAATGCCCGGGTCCCGACCAATACGAGGAAGAGGGCGGTATGTCTTCTGCTGAGATAACCACAACTACTAATCAAGTCTACGTGTACAAGGGAACAGGATTAAACCTCCACCAAGCTTGAGTCAGGGTTTGAGAGCGGCTAACACATACACAGCACGGTCAAAATTAAACACACACACACACACACACACACACACACACACACACACGTACGCACCATGCACGTGAAAATACAGATTTGTCTACTTCAGTGAACTAATTCATCACACTTTACCACTGATAGTTTTTTATCTCGGGAGCATAAAATTACCTCCTGTTGAACTGAGGGCTTATATCCAACAGTGCCCAACAATAATTATGTTTTTCCAGAAATGAGAAACATGATCAGTATTTTGTGCATTAAACTGTTCACTTTTCAAACAAAGCATTTTTCTAAATTAGATTATCTAATACAGTTTACATGGACTTATACTTTCAAGTATTAACGTAGTGTTAATAGACTCAGCAAGGATTCTTAAGATTTTGCACTTAAAAAAGTACTATAATTTAATAGCTCAAGTCCACTTCTTTAAGAAAAGCATGTACATTACCAATGATGAAAACATGTCCAAAAGATTTTCACTTATATCTTGAAGATTTTACATTAAGTATAGCCCAAGCTATTTAAAAAATATTTTCAAGTTTCAAAAATTATGTAAAAAAAAAAAATCTTTAACATTTTATAATTATGGTAGCATGGTGGTATATCTGATCTCATAAATCCTGTTTTGAGGTTCTTTTCAATTAAGCATTTTTGATGGTTTATTTTTACTTTATTCAACATATGAAAGACTAAGATTATGACAGAAGTTGTTAAAATATTTTTTAACAGCACACATTACCTCATTTTAATTTGTCTGCCTTAATTTTCAAAGAACTCTTAAAAGTAGTCAAGGGGCTGCAAACTAAGCAATGATTAAGAACAAAATACATAACTAGAGAAACTTATGAGGCTTCTAAACCAGCTTTATTTTCATGCATGCAATTGCTTTAACACTGCTAAAATATGTCTTATTTTGTACTCATTCTTAAGAAAAAAAAAAACAGCAGAAACAATTAAGAAATACTAGGGACTTCAATGAATTATTGCAATAATGTTTAATCGATACTGATGCTTTTGTCCTTGACACACTGACCATGTCATCAGGCTACTGTCATGTGATAGTATGTCATTTCCCCACCTGGCTCATGACCTTGTCCTCTAAATGACCTAAAGCTTCCCTCAAGTAGCAGGAGGCCCCTCCCCGCTGTCTCAGCAAGGTCGAATGGGTCAGCGTGTCCTCATCTATAATCCACCACCATTTGTCAGCAGGGAGGCTGGAGGAGGCAGGCTTGCTACAAGGGGAGAATGCCCAATTAGGCAGCTGTCACACAAAGCATAGGCTGCAAAATTATCCCCTGTCAAAAGAAAGAGCAGCTGCGGGTGCCAATTACAGCAACCTTTCAACCCTTTAGGTACTGGAAACTACACAGAAGTAAATGAAGAACAATTAGTGATAACAAATCGATGAATTAGGACAGTAAATTAGAAATTACTAGCAGGTGAGCTTGGGTCATACATGACATAAGGGCATACTAGACTCCAGGCAAGGACAGGGATGCATAGAATCACACTAACCATTTCCTTGCATATAGATTTCCTCTACAGCGTTTTCTTTTTGCAAACCTAAAATCCTTTAAGGTTTTTACACCCATAACCTTAGAAGTGTATATACCTTTTTACTTTTCACGGAGGACCCAAATAAATTGTTTCTCATCAGGAGGAAAATCCTTCAGACTAAAAAGTCTATTTAATTCTAAATTGTTCTTATGCAATCCATCATGTTATCCCATCAAATTTAAGTGTGGATCAAAAAATCCAAAATATCAGTTCAAATAATCACACTTAAAACAGTATCCATCTTCATAAAGTACTGGCCCTAATTCTATTTTAGTCACACTTACAGGGAAACATCTCTTTAAGAAAGCAACTGAGTATGAATTCTGAGAAAACTGTTATGCTAATACCATAATGTTGAAGTTAAATTTTCTACACGATGTGATTCTGTGTATAAAAAAACTGCAATGTGTGCTTCTATATTGATATACATAATGAAAATATCAACTATAAAATTACTCTTAGATTATTCTGCTCTAATCCTATGGAGTCTCAAGCATAGAAAGCCAATTTACTTGGACTCTGTCCAACTAATGCCTGATAGTTAGCACTGCAGGCAACAAAGGAGGAACAAAATGAGGAAACAAGCTGCACAAAGGAGAGAGAATCCAATATGGCTATTAAGTGTTTATGGACATAGTTTCCTTGTGCCTTAACAAAGTTATATATATTCAGCAACAACTTTTTTAAAGTCCATTTTAAACTAAATTTACATTTTTCCCCTTAGAAAAAGCATGTGTCCTCCCTACACTGCTTCTTTAAAAGTTGAAAAATCTTAATGCTATGTGGTATAATTTCTAAAGAAGCAGGGATAAATTGCTCAACTAGGATTCTAAATCACAAATGGGTAAAACTGAGGAAGAGAAGGTGAGGCAATAACGAAGCATTTCGTTCATCCTTCTCCAACGCATTATAAATGAATCAGTTACCAGAAGGAAAAGTTTATAATTACTAGTTCCTAGTTAAGCCATTGGATAAAATTTCTAGGAGAAATATTATGGGGAGAATACTTCTCCATTAAAAGTTTATCTAAGAATTTGATTTACAATGTTTCGCACTTTTAAAAAATGGGCATTTTTAAGTTTTCTTAAATTTAGAAAGCAACCTTCTCAAATCAGTCATAAAGAATTCAAAGAAATGGCAAGTAGAAAGAAATGAAAGAGTTAATGTCTTTAGAATTCAGCTTCCATCATACAAGGGTGACTATCTCTTTAAATAATTTAAATCCTCTCCATCAACTACAAAGCTGTTTTGAAGCCATTTAGCTTTGTTCTTTACATGTGTTCTAATTAAGAAATGACCTTGTCATCACACACAACAGAAATCCAGGATTATTTCCTATAGCAAAAATTCACAGAGCCCCCCCCCCCCAAAAAAAAAAGGGGGAAAAAAGACTTCTTCCTCAGTTCCTCACTAAAGGAAGTTGTTGGTTAGCTGAATGCTGAAGCAGTTTCACCGCATAATTTTTTGTTGTTGAATGTCACAGGGCGGGTTAGTGTGACCTTGAGCTACATCAGCAGCACAGCAAGGGTCGAGATGCCTGCAGGCGCCCTTGTACTGGATTTGCAAGACAAAAACCTTCAAACTGGCTGAAGGACATCTTAAATCTCTTCAAAGGTTTTCTGAACTAATCTGGGCTGCTCTTAGCAGGATCTGTGCCAGTGTGAGAAGTAAAATTAAAAACAAGGTCTTTGACAGGATGTTGTCTCCTCTTAACCCTTCCCAAGCAGAATAAAACAAATCACAAGCATTCTGGAGAGCTGGTTTACCTAAAAACACTCTTTCATAACAAATTATGTAAGCAAGAAATCACAAAGGATGGAATTGCTATTAGTACTCAAAACTTAACACTCCCATTGAGCTGACTGAAGAATTCAGGTGCAATTTTTTCTTGACCATATTTTCATATAGTGAATGTAAAACTTAAAGCTCTAGTTGTTATCTTTGGATTTGCAGCATAGCTAGCTTCCAGGTTAACATAAGGAAATATTTCCATCAACATTAACCTCATTTTTTAAGAATAAGCTTTTAGCTGGTTAAATCACAAACTTCACACATATTACATATAGCTCACTAAAATTACAGCAGGTAATAAAAATTACATCATACGTTAACTAAATTATTTATTCCTAAAGATATATGCACAAGATATATATATAAGAGGGGGGAAAGAATCAGAATACAGTGAAAGGAAACCTAAGTAAAAAAAGAGAAAGCAATCTCAGTCTTGTTTTAAGAAATCGGCATGACATTCTGTTATTGTGCTGTAATATTTCCAGTGTACGGGCCAAAAGAGAACATATTAAAGCCAGCAGAGGGTATGAGTCTTCCCTGGCAATGCTCTCAAAGTTTAATTCAGTAGCTATAGCTCTCAAGAAATAGTCTAGGGAAACAAACAACTATGACACTCAAAATGCAATATTCTAAAATCAGTGTATCTTCATCTACAACATGTTAATTTGTCATCAGCAGATATAAGGTATGTCATGATTATTGCTGTAAAGAGTATTTAGTGTGAGGTATAAAATTTATTAAAGTCCAATAGGTTGCAAATTATTCCCTTAAAAAAAAAAAAAACTAAGTAAATTCAAGACTGCTAAATAACAACCACATTTCACTTGAATTCAGAAATGCTTTCTCGAATGGGACAGGAAAAGGGTAAAGTAATACCTCGTATATAGATAACACATGAGAGTGAGTAGTACATGTGAATTCTTTAGTCATCATACAAAAGGAGACAGGAGCATTTACTGTGCTAAATGCTATGGCTGAAGTCTGTAAAAAGTGCTCTAGGGACACAGAGTAGGCAGTAACTAGGTTTTCAGTTTATGAGTGTGTATGTGCTCTAGGTGGTGGTCAGTGATGGTTAAAAATGATTAAGCGCAGAAGAGAATGACAGCCATTTTAGGTTACAGAAATAGCACTCAAAGGCAGGGAAGAGCTGAGTGTGATACAGGAAGGGGGTGGTCCAACATTGACTAGAGATTAGGCTGCAAACACAATTGGGACCAAGGACTTTGAATCAAGGCTATGCCAAGAAGCTGGCCTTTATTTGGTAGGCAGTGGTGGAAAGATCACAGGCAATGATGATATGATTAAATACATGTTAAAAAACAAAAACAGAAGCTGTGGAGTTGTTGATTGATTTGGAGAGAAGAAATTGAGATGCATTAGTAAAAAGAAAACCGTCAAAATAAGGCAGGGGCCAGAGAGTTGAAGAAAAAGATAACTCTGAAGGCTGGTTTGAATATTTAGAAAGCAATCTGTATAACAAAAAGTGTTATAAAAGAAGGTATTTTAAATAGATTTATTAAATCAAAAATGATGAAAATAATTACTTTATCTTAAGCCTATGTTTGTAAAACACTAAGTTGACATGAGGTACAAAATTTAAAGAAAACTAAGAACTCTTACAGAGGTAATTTAAAAGAGTCAGAATCAGATTTTCTTGGAGATTTGAATATTTGATATTTCAAAAAAAATAATCTTCATTAAGTATCAGGTAAGGATTTTGCTTACTAAGAAAGCAACATGTACCTTTTCAGAATGGTGTGATGGCATATTTCCCTTGGGTGTAAGAGAAAGGGAGAGGTCTGGCTTAAACCACAATGTGGTTGCCACAGCTAAGAGTTTCATCAAAAACCACTAATGGGAATAAAATAACTCAGCCATTTATTGAATGCCTACTATGTTAGGATGCAAAATTAAAAAGTAAAAAGTCTCCAAGATTTTATCGGCTTTGGGCTTCCATTTTATGACTCATAATGACAAACCCTTAAATTACAGCTCATACAGTGACACCAACATACAATCAAAAGACTATGAGTAAAAATAACATTGAGCTGTCAGTGAATGAAGATGACTAGTAGCCATCTTGGTATTCCCATGTAGCTGACAGGTATACAATGCTTTCCCAGAACTCACTGGGAAGACCCAGTACTCATGTAACTTGAAGAGAGTAGTCAAATACTCCAGGGACTGACTGTCCTGCTAAGACCTCAGAAAGAATTTAACAGAGTATCAGCCAAGGTAAGAGGGTGGGAGTGAAAAGGAACAGGAGTCAGTAGATCCAAGTAACTATCTGCCAAAGAGCAGACTGTACTCTTAGAAAAGGAGAGCCAGCATCAGGGATCAGATTGAAGCAAGTGGAGGGGAAGGTCAAACAAAGGAGAGAAGCAAAGATTTTCAAGGGATGACTTCTCAGTGCCCCTGAAGAAGTAAGCTTTACTCTGGAAAATCATTAAGAAAATGATCAAACCTCCAAAACCCCTAGAGTAAGAAGAATAATCACAGGAGGAGCATTTGGAGGTTCACAAGTCATTAAAAGGACTAGCACTTAAAAGCCAGGGTACTGACAGGGCACAACTAGGAATGACCTTACCGAGTATCCACAAATAAAATGACTTCTTGAGTAAGCATCTCTGTTTCATAGCTGCCAAGCCAACACTGGTAATATATTCCAGCACATTCTATGTCTAGACATTAATAGAAGGGTGAGTAATATAAGCCTTCCAGATATTTTTTTAAAAACCCAACAATTTACTAATCCACAAACATAAAAGCTAGATTACAATACTACTGAAATGAAAATGTACAATATTCTTCTTTTGGCAATTAGGTCAATTCCTTTAAAGCATCAGTTCTCGAATTGTGGTCCCTGGACCCCCAAGGGTGCCTATGATCCAGTCAAGAGGCACATGAGATCAAGACTACTTTCATAACACTAAACTTTTATCTACTTTTTTGTCTCTTTCTCTCATAAGTGTACAGTAGAGTGGTTCAGAGGCTAAATGGTATGTATCACTGTACTGATGGTTAATGAAATATATCCTTGTGGATCCTTTAAAAATTTTTCTCAGTTTATATTTCTAATATGGTAAATATTGGTTGATGTGACTGTTATAAACAACAGCTCTCTTGAGTCCTCAATAATTTAAGTGTATAAAGGGGTCCTGAGACCAAAAAGTTTGAAAACTGCTGCTACTACCAAAGTCTACTAAAGTAAAGTGTTTTTAATCTTCAAACGAAATCTCTAGTTTCTAATTTTCAAAAATTTACACTATAACTATGCCAGATAAATATTGTTCTCTGTGCAGAAATCTCTCCAAGACCCAAGTGGGAAGAGAAAAGATGACCTTTTTTAAAAGATCAGTAGACGATAGGGGATATGAAATAACTCCCATCTTTGCATAGTCACTACCATACAAGAAACAACAGTTACCACACAAGAAACAACAAATCCACAGATATTTATATTGAAGGTGCTCTGTGTTAAAAGTTGAAGATAGAGGATAACTAAGTGATAAAGCCAGCCATTATTAGGCTCACAATCCTGTCAGGAAAAATATAATTAGGAAGATAGTGAGATATTACTATAAGAAAAGGAATGAATGAAGTGGAAAAGGTGTGGAAGAGTCAATTCTGGGGAAGGAGATGGGTAAAAAGACAAGGAACACTTTTCTTAGTGAAGGCACTCCACTGAGGTGGCATGTAGACTGGCCTCTAGCAATAATCAAGCTTTTACCAATTGGAAAAGAAGCTAAAAAGCACCCTTTAGGTAGTGGGAGGAACAGCAGCCCTAGTAGGGAAGCACAGCAGCACATACTATGTTTTAGAATGTTTAAGTAATCTACTCAAAAAACAAAAACTGCAAGTAATTAGAAGCTTTCATAGAATCTGATAAAGTAATTAGATGTCTGTTAAATTTAATGATGAAAGATTGGGACTTATAGTTTGTATATCATTTTCTTAATTTCCAGTCTGTCACAGATAGCTTTTAAAAACATAATAAAAGTAATTAATTTAAAAAATAAAACAAAAACAAACAAAAAGCGGTCCTTCACCACAGATATTTTGAGAAGCTGCAAGAAAAAGCAGCAAGATGGCAGGAAGGAGGAGTAGCAACAGCAGGAGATAAAACCGTCAAGCTAGAAGCTTGTATAAACTGTACTATCAACAATCTTCCTATAAGTAGATGCAAAAAAGAAAATAAGTGAGGTTTAAAAATTATTAGTATATTTCTAATCCAGAATAGGAAAATTCTAGCTATCTAAATAAAATGCATAATAAACTCTATTGTTAGAATTGCACTAATTTCAGTTGTGCAAACCACAGGCTGCATGGTTGAAGGGCAAACGGAGCAGAGAATCAAGTCGAATATCAGGTTCGGCACAGTTAATTTAACTGAAAAAAACTACGGTCTGTGTAAGAAGAGAAAGTGAACTGACACTCTGATCAAAACATTTAAAAATTATTTTAATTATTTCATTTGAAACCTTTCATGGGAGAGGAAAACATCTGAGTTGACATGGAAGCTTGGTACAGTGAGAAATTTCCCTCCCAAAATGCTGTTAGTTATAGCAATTAAGATATTAAGTAAAAGACTTAAAGAAAATCAATTATCGGAAGACACCAAATTCGCAAAAACGTTAATTATATTAGTGTTTTCCATTGTAACAGCAAATTAGGATTGATTAAAGAAGGCCTGTTACTTCTCTCTAGTCATTACATGATTGGGATTGCTGAATTATTTTGATCAGAGAAGTGACACAAGAAAATTGGAGTTTTAGGAAGATTTAATGGCTATGAGAGACTGGAGCAAGGACATAAGAGACTTAGCAGCACAAGTGCTCCAGATTAGAAATGAACTTTGAACCAAGACGCTGGCCATGGGGAAGAGAATTAAAGAGTAGTTGGAAGCCATGTTGTAAACTAACAATGAATTATTTGAACTAAGCATCTGTCCAGGTTTTCCATGAATCCAGGGAAACATCACTTAGACAAATTATTTATGGCAATTAATTCCAATTAAAATGACCCAACAAAATTATGGATAGATCTGGATCGATTGTTTCACTAGTACCATGTTTTCACTGAAAATCTTGTGTAGGACTTTAAATGCTTTTTCAAAGTGTTATTTCTTAAATTAAAAACATTGCTTTGAGGAGTATTTTATAAAGTTTAGGCAAGGCATTCCATGTAGACAATTAGCCCCACTTTACCAACCTGTTAACCCAATCTGTTAGAACCAGCTGAATCCCTGGCCATTTTTGTCTCTTTAGACAGATTCTTCTATATCTGAGATAAAATTTTTCGCACTTAAGCCATCTGTTAAAATAGTCATCAACAATTTAATTGAACTAGAAAAAAATGTACACTAAGGAACTCTTCCCAGTAAGAAATTATAAGAAAGAATAAGAAAAACTCCACTTAGTTAGAAAATGAGTATCAAGTATTTAAGCTAAATTGATTTATAGTCAATTACCTAGTTCCACCTAACTTATTCACTGTTTTTTGTATACTTATCAAAAATAGCTAATAAATGTTACACTGAGATAAACAGAGTATAGAAAGTATATGGAGTCCTATAAAATATAATAAAGCATGATTTTATTTTGTTAGTTAAATGAGATGACTATTTCTTTCAAAATGGGGAACTAACAAGTGAACAAGAGAAATCTGACCTAACACACTAAGAAACTTTATAAATACTTCATATGTTCTAAGGGTTGCAATATTCATTTCATCAAATTCTTGTCCTTTTTTTTTTAATCACCCCCTTTGGCCTCTCATTCAGATGGACATTACTACACAAAATACAAAATGTAACTATTTTTGGAATGTAGCCATATGACAAACTATAATAAAACCTCATGAAATATATTACTTCGGTCTTTATATTCTACTGAATGCTAGTCTCCTGAGAGAGATCTACAAACACACACACTCCTCCTTTTGGCTAAAAGAAGTCTTACTGAAAGGCTTATGATGCATCTTCTTCAAACTTATGTGACTATGGGATACTCATCCAAAGGATAGAACTGTTTAGTAAAACATATTTTAGATAACACATACTTAACATATCACTTTTAAAGTCCTAAAATATTTTTAAATATATAAGTGATATATCACTAATAATTCATTTTTATATGCTTTCAAAGTTCTTCACTGTATATTCTAAATTATCTGTCTCCTTTTCTATGTGGGAGAATGATCCAAATTTGATCATTTTTCAAGGACAACTTATTGGCTATGTTTATTTACCAGCTAGCCATCTATGACATATTTATTCAACTGTCGTAAGTTGTCATTGGTTATTTGCTAAAACAAGGGTGCTGACAAATTAAGAACAACAACAAACTAATTATATTTTGCGGGTAACAAGAATATGTATGGTTATAATTTTCATTTCAACAAAATTAAAAGTTGCGAATTGGAATTAAATATCAACTGTGGTTCACCAAATATAAAAGCAGATTTTGGACTATCAAACAGTCATAAACACACAATTATACCTGAACGAAAGAACACTTACTATGTACAAATAAAAGTATGTTTGATTTAAAATTTCAATTTTGGAGAAAATAATACATGAATATGTGAAGAATGACTAGCAACCAAATCATTACAAATAATTTTATAGTCTTTATTTGATAAAGGTTTTAAAGATTTTCTTGCTGAAATTACAAGAAAGAATAAGTAGAATGATTAAAATAAAAGTAGAATGATTAAAATAAAAATTTCATCATTAGGTTTTCTGAACATACTCAAAACGGTGAAAAAAAAGGAGTGAGTACTATCACTATGCCAACCATATTACGCCTACAGTAAAGAAGAAAGTTGGCTCGAAACAGCCTTTCTGAACCTTCTGAAACATCATGGCCCATTAAAAAACTGAAGTTTAGGAAACTCTTCTGACCAGAGTTTTCAACTAGCTAATTGAAAGTACACTCTTCACTACTAATGATAAGCACAATAATCAATCACTGTATCTTTTCCCAGTTTATTTGGAGTGCCTCCATCGAGGCATAAGCAGCATAAGGTCCAAGAGCTTAAGACATGACAAATTCATTATAGGTTGTACCTATATTAGAAAATAGGAGTGTTAATCAAAGTAGAATTAGTCAGTTATCTGTTTCTGTTGTATTGCTCACCTAGTTGTCTTAATCAGATTATTTTATCATTTCTCAGAATTGTTAATATGTTTGCCTTATAAGAGGAAACTATTTTAATTCAAAAAGTAATCATTAACTATAATAAGCCCACAATAACCAAATGTGCCTCTATTTCTCCTCAACACAATAATTAACTTTTTATCTGAAATGAGATTGTTATTTTGGGTTTTGAATTAACAATCTGTTTTCTCTGGTTTTTAGTAAAAAAAAAAAAATTATCATCAATACAAATACTATTTATTTGAAGATTCCCAACCTCCCTCTTTAGAAGTAGTCTACATTTTGAATTCTCAAGAATATTTTTTGCATCTTTTTATGGCATTTAACCTCTACTGTTTGATTAAATGTGTTTATTAATATTTATTTTATATTTATTTTATATTTTATTTATTAGTTTTATATTTATTTATATTTATCCTTTCCTGGTAAGTTCCTTAAATATAGGATTATATCTTACTTTTTAAAAAAAACTACATTACCTAATGAAATAATTTGCACAGATAAAACACAAAATATAAATCTGGTGATTACAAGTTAATTTATAACCAATATAGGACTATCTGCACTATATTAAAATCACAATGACTAAGCCTTAAAAAATCAGATAAAATACTCTCACCATCTGTCTCTAAGGTTTGAGTCTCTGCTTTCTGAGAAAGGAAACTGAGAAGGCTGTTGAAAAATAGCTCTGATGTTATCTGGAGTCTTCAGATTCCCTGCTCCTTCTTCACTCTAGGGTGCATCTTAAGAAGAGAAAAAAGACAGTTTGGCATCTATTCCAAATCAGATTCTGGAATGTGTTTTGTAAAGTTCTGTAAAGTTTCCCCAATATCTTTTCCTTGTTCAAGCTCAATGTAGAAGTAGTCATTTCACAAAGAGAAATATGGATTGTTTATGAAATACAAATTGTTCATTAAAGGGAAGCAACAGATCTTTGCTTTCTATACATTAACTTGATAAAATTAGATGCTTCAAAAAGCAAACTGTAAAAAATGTTTATAGTTGCTATGATATGCTTATTAACCTTTGTTAATTTCAAATTTCTATCAAATGAATTCAATTACATATAAAAATTCTAAATCTTCCTAAAGGTATATTCCCCCCCCAAAAAATAGCTATACCTTTTGTTTCAAAATACTATCTATGTAACCTTCCAGCACAAAATTTATAATAAATATCAAATGCCTTATGTTCATAGAAAGACTTATACACACCAATGTCCAAAGCAGCTTTATTTTTATTAGTCAAAAATCAGGAACAACTCAAATGCCTATCAGTAGGTGAATAAATCATGGTATGTCCATACAATGGAATATTTACTCTTCAGCAACAAAAAAGGATATACTATTGATATAAACAACATGGATAAATTTCAAAATTAATCATGCTGAGTGCAAGAAGCCAGAAAAAAGGAACACAGTGTGTGATTCCATTTGCATAAAACTGTAGAAAATGCAAAATTAATCTACAGGGAGAGAAAACAGATTAGTGGCTGCCTGGGTATTAAGGAAGGAGGGATTACAAAAGGCCATTATCTTAATTGTGGTGATGGCTTCATGGGTGTAAATGTATGTCAAAATTCACCAAATTGCAACCTTACATATATGCAACTTATTATATGTCAATTATACCTCAATAAAGCTGTAAAAAAAAATTCTTACAACTTATGTGTCTATTTATGTAGCAATTCCAAGTCTAGCAATTATCCTATTGGGAAAAAAAATGGCAATATGTACAAATATTTAGCCATAAAAATGTTATATGCATTAATTCTAATAGTAAAAATTTAAAATGGTCATTAAATATCAAAAAGTTTGGAACTAATTAAATAAATTACAGTGAGATACTATGTAGCCATTAAAATATATAAGAAAATTATAGTATGTCATTCAATTTATTATATGTTAAGTGATAAAAGCAGAAAACAGAACATCTATGTTCAGTATAACTGAATTTGTTTCAAACGTATAGAAAAATAAATGCAGTAATTATTTATGCATTTAGAGGTCATTTTTATTTTTCCTTTTTCCTTTATATTTTCTAGTTTCTTTACAATAAACATGTATTGGTTTTATAATAAATGAAACATATTAAAGGATTAAAAATAGCAACAGTCCACACTACACACTCCCTAGCACAAGTATAAAACAAGTACTCCTAAGAAGTAATTTGGTACATATTACAGAATTCTGGGCTATCTATCATGCCACCCCCAACAACAAGCTACCGAAGAGTAGTAACAAAAGGGTAAGTCTAACAGAATGAACTGGAATAATAATTAGTAAACCACATGCTTTACAAGTTACAAAGTACTTTCATGGACATGACCTAATTTGATCTTCATAACTCAGTGAAACAAGCAGAGAACACATTATCCCGTTTTCTAGAGTGGAAACACAATGAACAGGGCCGTGAAGTGTCATGTTCCAAAATTATAGATCTTGGACTCAAACTGGGCCTTGACTATAAATTCTGATAGGAATTCTAAAGAATAGGGAACAATAACTTTTCCTGATTACTTGTAACTAGAAGGCAATGATTTACACACGAACTTACAAATAACCATGTTTGCAATCATATTAGTATTCCTATTAGAATGTGCCATTAGCCTTGCTAATTTTCTAAATCCCCAGTACCCAACTTTGGAAGCTATCTATACCCAAGGCAAATGAATCTTGCCCCTTGTCAATATGACCTATTAAACCACTGAAATTCAAGTAGAATGTAATTGTTCAGTTTTCCATTACATTCTTTCCTTCTTGGGAAAAAAAAAAGTATCGCCTTTTATTTTAAAGTTGTAAAAAGAAAATAATCATAACTACATTTATGAATGCTGTAAATAGTGACCTACAAGTTGATGTCAAAATATCTAACTTAACAGTACTTTAAAATACTACCTTTCGGGCCACATCTTTTTTGATATGTTCGCAGATGAGAAACAACCTCCAAACAGAGCATATTCAGTGAAGAAAATAGTCAACTCTTGACAAGAATAACCATCTTCTGAGGAACATTATTGAATTGGTCAGTATCTGGTGATGAGGCCTTGAAGCATAAGGAAACTTTACAGCTACCACTGTTACCAACACTCCCAGGACTCCTATGAGACTTGAAGGTAATGATAGCTCTCATTTACTGGGCAGTTACCATGTGTCAGACATTTTGCTAAGCCCTTTATATGTGATCTTTAAAACTACTCTATGACTATTATTGCATCCTTATTTTATAGATAATGAAACTGAGTTTAAGTTGCTCCAAATTACAAAATTACTAAGAGCTTAAAGTAGAATTCAGACTCTGGCCTATTTTCCTTAAAAAAAAAAAAGAGTTTTGGTAGTTCTCAAGAACGTAAATTCTGACTTTTCTCTAGTACTACCACCTACAATGGTCTCAATTCAAGCAGTGCAAAACATGTGGCAATGGTACATGAAGTTCAAGAGTCCATATTCTCCATGTAAAGAGTTAAAAATCGCCGGAGCCCACAATTTATGTTTTGAAAATTTTTGAAAAAGAAGATTAAAGTTACAGGACTTAAACTACCTAATTTCAAAACTTACTATAAAGCTATAATAACCTATGTAGTGTGATACTGGCATAGAAATTGAGATATAGATAATGAAACAAGATAAAGAACCCAAAATAAACTCTCACATTCATGGTCATTTGATTTTTGACAAATGTGTCATGGCAATTCAATGGGGAAAGAATAGTCTGTTTAATAAATGGTGCTGGAACAGTTGGATATTCACATGCATAAATAAATAAACACCTTTCTCTTAAAACATCCAAAAATGATAATTCAAAATGAATCATAGTTTGAATTGTAAGAAGTAAAACTCCAAAACGTCTAGAAGACGGCAGAGGACTAAAATCTTGTGACCGTAGGTTAAGAAAAAATTTCTTAACTATGAAAAACAGAACTGCAATCTATTTTAAAAAATTAAAAAATTGGACTTCATCAACTTCTTCAAAAGATATAATTTAGTTAAAAGATAAGCTCCAGAATGGGAAAAAATATGTGCAAATCACATACATGATAAAGAAATGGTAGCCAGCATATTAAAACCCTTCGACCTCAAGAATAAAAATAAAAAACAATTTTAAAAAATGGGCTAAAGATTTGAAAACTTTTTACCAAAGAGACATGAATGTTCAGTAAATACACAAAAAGATGCTCATCATTACCTATTAGGGAAATGCAAATAAAACATAATAAGTAAAAATTTCAAAGGTTGGGGAGGACAGGGAGAAACTGAAATTCTTATCTAATGTTGATGAGAATGTAAACTGGCATAGCCATTTCGGAAAACAGTATGGTAGTTTCTTAAGTGTTAAATATATAATTATACATTCAACCACATGACCCAGAAATTTCACTCTTAGATATTTAAACAAGAGAAATGAAAACAAATGATAATAGCAGCATCAATCATAATAGTCAAAAACTGTAAACAGTCCAAATATCCATCAAATGATGAAGGGAGAAGCATAAAGTGGTAACCAAGTTTCAGATGGATTATCGTTTTAAGTACAGAAGGAAAGTCTTTAATATTTTCTAAATAAAACATGGCAATATTTTCATGAACTCAGAGCACAGAAAACTTCCTTAAGACATAGAAAAGGATAACTTTGAAGCATGAATAAATTCAACTATGCTGTAATTAAAAACTTCCTTTCTCAACAAACAAAAGGAAAAAATGAAAACATTACCTACAATACCACAAAGAACACTGTCCTCCCAAAATCTTGGTATCCAGAGAAAGAGAGAGAGAGGGAGGGAGAGAGCGGGGAGGGATAGAGCATGAGCATCCTGTAACATTTATTTTAAGGATGGGCAAAATACAAATGGGTTTATCCCTAATAAAGGGTGTCAGAGCCCAACCATAATGATGCAGTCCGTGGGGGAGTGGAGGAAACAATGTGGTGTGGGTGTCTGAGTCCAAGCTCTGGAAAGGTGGTTTGGGGTGAGCAGGACTTTATTTATATGGCAGTGGTCCAACAATGTGTGTCAATGCCTGGCAGGGGGATGAGGGTGCCCATAAAAAGATAAAAAGATGTGCCATGTTGTATAGTATAGTAATCCAAGTAGAGTGAGAAGGTTTCTACATGAAGGGTCTCTGGAGCTCAAATAGAATTTGTTAAACGGAGTGGGGAGTGCAACAGATATGGCAGATTGATTACATACAGTGAAACTGATCAAACAAGCAAATAAATGTAGGTTAATGGTAGGCAAGTTTCTCTTGTTAGAGAGAAAATGTGATTTAACTCTATAGTATGCGAATGAAATTGGAGGTAGCAGTATGATTGATTGATGAATGACAGATCAAAAGAACACAGAAGACCAGGTAGGTGATCACTTCATAAGTTACATAAATGCCCCATTACTATGTTGTAGACCTGAAACTAATATAATATTGTATATCAACTGTAATCAAAAAAAATTTTTAATTAAAAAGCAAAAAGAACACAGAAGCCAACTTGAAAAGGATCCCACTGGCTAAATTAGGACAAGATGAGCTCAAAATAAGTAACAACAGTAACTGATTATAGCTTACCGAATAAAATACAAAATCACAAACTCATATGATACAACTTAATTAATGGAATAAAAGTTTGATCAGGTAGGGGATGTTTACATAATTTCAAAGTCTCTCAACACAAAATAATTATTAAATACAGAGGGAAATGAGTAATTCCACAGTAGAGAAACATGGCAGATACCATCTTAATCAAGTAATCTAAGTGAACATCACCAATAATGAGTCAAAATGAAAATTGTGTGCCACCTGATAAGCTACACAAAGACACAGTGTAACATCTGTGATATCAATTAAATATCTGTAACTTGCATCTAATCATTAGGAAACAGCAAATAATACTAAAGGTAGAGACATTCTACCAAATAACTGGCCTAAGTAGTCTTAAAAAGTGCCAAGGTATTGAAAGTCAAAAAAAAAAAAAAAGACTGAAGAATTGTTCCATATTGAAAGCGAATAAAAAGAAGTGATAATTAAAATGTAAAGTGTGATTCTAAACTGGATTCTCTTGCTATAAAGTACATTAGTGGGACGACATGTGAAAACTGAATGAGATATGAAGATTTGATGGTAGTAATGCATCAATGTTAATTTCCTGATTTTAATGGTTTTATTGTGGTTTATGCTTGTTTGTAGGAAATATACAGTCATTTATTCAAGGGTGATGGGGCATCAAATCAAGATTCTCGAATCTTCAGAAGAAAAAATTTCCTCTTTATTGTTCTTGCAACTTTTCTGTCTTATTAAAACTTAAAATTATAAAAAATAAATTTATTTAATGCATAGTTTAGGTATATAATAAAGAAAAGACATAAACAAGCATTCTGTAAATGAAAAATACCAATGGTAAGTAATCACATGAAAATATGTTCAACCTCATTAACAATTACGATCACAAAAAGGTGCCATTTTGCAGCCACTATATTGGGAAAACTTAAGAAGCCTGACACTTTTAAGTTTTGGTAATGATAATGGCTCAGTGGGAGCTACTGATATATTATAGTGGAATGTAAAATGGTACAATGACTATGGAAAATAATTTGGCATTATCTCGTATAATTGGATATTCTCCACACTTCTACTCTTAGGTATATACCCTAGAATTTTGCACAGATGCACCAGAGCACACATAAAAGAACACTGACATTAGCAATCCTTGCTATATATATACACACACACATATATATACATACGTATATATACATCAAAAACAAACAAAATGAGCAAACAAAAACACCCAACAATAACCCAGATATCCACCAATAGGATAATAAGTAAATTCATACAATGGAATATTACTCAGCAGTGAAGTAAATGAACAACTACGTATAACAATATAAATATAAAACTACCACAATGAATTTAAAAATAAGTCTTAGAGACTACTTACAGAATGCCATCATTTTTACGAAACTTAAAAAGTAAAAATTAAACAACATATTATTTAAGGATCCACATAATAAAATCAGTATTACTAAAAAGAAAGCAAATGATTAACACAAAATTGAAGAATAAGAGGGTCAGGGAGGATGGCGGGGCAAAGGCATCACAGGAGGGGCACCTGCTGATAGACGCAACTTTATTAGTAAAGTTCTGGTTCCATATTGGTGGGTGGGTTCTTGGGAGATCATTTTAATACTGCATTCATTTCATGACTTAAATATATTCTTGTTTATATAATAAAATATAAGCTGCTATATTGTGGCAGAGTTTTATTTTGACAATATTTTTTAGATAAGCATCTTTTAATAATCTGCACACATGAATAAATGCTAAAAACTAGGCAACAGATTTTTCTTAACTCCACTTTTTAGAAAACAAAAACAAAGGAGTATATAAAGAGATACACTCCAAAGAACTTGAAAGTAGACTTGTAGATAAAAACTCACAGCTTGGTCCATCAAACAATTGAGGCTAATTCACATCTATTCAATCTGGTGTCAGATAAAACTAGTATAAATGCTTGCTTAATTATTGCAAATTTGCAGAACTCTCTCATGGAAGGATGGTCATTTTGCAAAAATTAGTAAAGAAACAGGCAAACTGAAGTAATTCAATATACATGGGTTCTAAACAAACAGTATTTCCCCTCCAAATATAAACTTTACCCCTCACTGGTCATATAAGCCAGCGGTCCTAATATTAACCCTGATTGTCCAAAAGTGTGATGAGAAAAGCCTAGACCATTTTAAAAAGCAACATGTCTTTGCCCAATAAATAATTCTTTATATATATTTATTTTAGAGTTATTTTATCTGACAAAACAATTATAATTCAATTTTATCAACTTGAAATTATAGGTAGGGCACAAATTATCAAGCAATGCCTACTTCATGTAGTGTAATATTTTAAAAGTTTTTAAATAAAGTAGAAATGTTAATGATGTTCTAAATCAAATTTTCTATCTAAATATTTGAGTACCTATGAGAGGTACTTTATGAGGTGCTCTCAGCATTTTATGTAATGTATACAGATTAAAAAATCTTAGCTATGTGCTGAATCCTTGTTATACACAAACAAGTACAATAATCCGGTTCAAAGGTATTTTGGGCTAACTCCTCTTCGAAAGAAAAGCCACTCATTCTGACATATATGTATCCACTTCAAAAGAAAAGCCACTCATCCTGACATATGTGTACACACACACACACACACACACACACACACACACACAGGCATTGCATAAGATATCACATATACAATATATCACATAAGATATATTGTAGCGATTATTTTTCTTGGCTTGGGTAGCTATTGAATGATATGCTTGAGCATTAACTATAGGCTGCACAATACTAAGGAAGTTGGGGTGAGGGAAGATAACCCAGCTGTTAACTATGCATGTCCTTTAGAAGGATCACTGCATCATGTCATAGGGTAAACAGATATATACGAAGTCCTTGTGCTATTTTTCTTTTCTTATGTATATTTTTAACAAGGTTTAGGGCTCCAAAAATGAGGCATTAATTCAAAGAATAAATATGCTTAATATGCAATTTTTGAAAGTAGAATATAGTAGGCGCTAAATAAATGCTCGGTATATAAATGCTTCTTTGAATACTCTATTTTAAAATTATTTCCTATTTCCCTGTATTTGTTCAAAAGAACATAAAAAATCCATCCCCATATAACACTATTTCCCCATTTCCTATTTTCTCCTTATTGTTGTTTTTTGAATTTATATTCTTTTAAAAGACATTTTTGATTATTAATGGCAAATCTCATCCTTTTGAAAAATATATATTGATTTGTCCTCAAGAAATATTTATATATCCAATTGTTTGACATCTCAAATTTAACATGTCAATATTTTCAAATTTAACATCAATAATTGACATGTTAAATTCAATCCTGTGCTTCCGAATCTCAGATAATATTAACTCCATTTTTCTAAATGCCCAGGCCAAAAACTTGGCTGCCATCCTAGGTGCCTCTCCGCCAACCTCCTCTCATAGCCCACCTACGATTCATCAGCAAAGGCTGTGGGCTTTGCCTTGGAAGTATCCAGAATCCAACTACTCCTCACTGTCCCATTAAAGTTATCACCATCTCTCTTGGATTAATAGCCTCCTAACTGGTTTCCTTGCTTCCATTTTTTTACTGACCTTCAGTCTATTTAACACAACTGCTAAAGTAATTCTGTGAACATATTATATTGAGTCACCGTTCTGTTCAAAACTGTCTAATCGCCCCCCACTCCACCTCACTTCCTGCGATTCTCCTTCATTCATCCCACCCCATCCACAGGGCTTTTTACTAGAATACTCTTCTTCCCAGATATTTGTATCACTAACTCCCACACCAACTCAACCTTTACACAAGTACTCTTCTTAGTGACACCTTCCCTGGGCATAATCTAAAATTTCATGCACCCTGTCCATGCCCAGATCTTCCATGCTTCATTTTCTGCTTCGAAATTTATTTAGTACTTGTCAAAAGATACCATAAAATTGAATTGCTTTATCTTGTTTGGGTATCTCACCAGTAAGATAATAAGCTCCAAGGGGGCAATATTTTTTTCCCTGCTCTATCCTCAGTAAGAGCAGTAGAGTACTGTAAGCACTCAATATATATATATATATATATAATGAATCATGACATCAATGCCCATATTTTATGATCTCATAAGACAGTTTGCAGAAATTAACAAAACTGTGATCTTCCCCAGCTGTGAGGCACTGTGGTAGCCCTCTCAAAGACACACCTCCCACTCCCTTATTTGCTATCACACTCTTCTCCTTAGGAGGTGAATCCCGATTAAGTCAAGCCGCTATGGCAAGTAATGTTTACTCTCAATCAAGGGTTTAGGCAAAGGCATATGATATAATTATGGCCAATGAAGTTTACTAGGAAATGTTTTCCTCATCTAAAAAACAAAGTACCATGGAAAAATGGCCATACTACAACCATGAAGAGTGACACGGTCAAAACACTAAGGATGGCAGGGTAGAAAAATGGAAAATACCTATGTGTATTCTTGTTAACATCATTATGACAATTAAACTATTTTGGTAGATCTTCTATTACTTATATTTTAATTAACACAGAAACAGATTTCAAATATATTGAATGTCCAACAATGTGTTAAGTCAAACTAAAATGAAAATGGATGTCAGGTGTTTTTCCCCTTTTATATGAACATGTCATATGAATAAAACAAGATTTCTCAATGTGAGTCATATTTTTTCATAGGAATAGTTTTATAAATAGTGTGTTTGTTGTTAATTAAGAACTGAAAATAAACATATGACCAAAACTAAGGAAGTTCAAATTATTATTTAAAATAATTTAAATAATAAAATTATGCATTAAACCACCATATGCCTAATCAGGTTCTATAAAACTATTAGTGCTCATCCAAAAGAAGGAAGAAAGGGAAGGAGTGAGAAAGTTGGGTTTAGGTAAGGAAGGATGGGAGAGGTTCCAAGGCCAAATAAAATCAGGATGCGATGAATTAAACATAAATAATTATGTTTCCTTTGTGTGTGTACACACACAGGAAGGCAGCTAGGGGTACGTTCATCAGTCTGAGACACTTCCTTTGATCCTTGAAGTAATCTTAGATTAGAAAAGAAGGGGGTTTTGGGTCACTGATGGTTTAAGTCAAAGGGCTAAGAGTTCTAAGGTTTTGATTTTTAACTCGAAGCCAAAGCATCAGTAACAAAGCTAAAACTATTACTGTCCAAAACTATAATTCCTCAAGCTCCCAGTATAACAATCTACCAAACCACACTGCCTCCTCATAAAAGCCTTATAAACTTTGAAAATTCCTATAAATGTAAACTCCCTATGCCATTAAATAAATAACTTACTTTAGACATAATGGGCCCAAAATAGAGGATATAAAAAATTAACTTTATATAGCATAAGCTTAAATCTATACTTAATACCTACAATATATAACTATTTAATTACCAATTTTATTAGCTGTCATTTTGAAAAGTCACTAAATTATAGCTCTGAAAAAAAAAAGTATTAAAAGCCACTGAGAAAAGTAGAGATATTCTTTAAATTTTTCTCACTATATTCTAAAGCAGTGAACAAAAGCAATAAAAATTATTCTTCTGGTAAAACTTCAAAAAATAGTCACGAATCAACTAAACTAAGACCTTCAGTCCTGAGAGCATATCTGATCATGGTAAGGCTGACTATCTATTGACCTCATGTACCTCTCTCTTCCTTACCTCTTCCTGCTCCGCCCGTTTCTTCTTTGGGTTACTTTACATACAGGAAATAAAGCAGGAGGGAAAGCAGATGCATGAATAAAGACTGGATTAAAAGTAGAGAGCCATGGAATGACAAAAATAAATAAATAAATGCTGTATTTGTCTACGTAGGCTATTAGAACAGAATACCATGGACTGGGTGGCTTATAAACAACAGAAATTTACAGTTTTGCAGATTAGGAAGTCCAAGATGAAAGTGCAGGCAGACAGTGTGTCTGGTGAGAATCTCGCTTTCTGGCTCATAAACAGTCATCTTTTTACTATGCCTCACGTAGCAAAAAGGGAAAGAGTTCTCTCTCAGTCCTTTTTAAAATAAGGGCATTAATTCCATTCATGAAGGCTGAGCCCACATCCTAAAACCATCACTGTGGGGGATTAGAGTTTCAACATATGAATTTTGAGGGGACACAGAAACATTCATGCCATAGCAGGTTCAATGTAAAAATCCGTTTTTACAAAATATAAATTAAGTACTATTTTGATAAGATTCTGAATGTAAGTCAATTAGATAAGCATTATAGAAATGAAAAAAATATATATTTAATCCCCAAATTCCAACATTAATCATTACATCAAAAATCCCGAACTATATTTCCTTCATGTACTGAAGGCCATGTCCAAAAGGGTATCATCCATGGATTAACAAGAATAACTAAAGCTTACTTGTGCAGTATGTGCCAGGAACTGCATTAAGTACTTTCTATGATTTAATTCTTTTAATTCTCAAAACAACTTTATAAAGTTATTCTCATTTTCCAAATGAGAACACTGAGCCTTAGAAGGCAAGATGATTAACCCAAAGTCAACGATTACTAAGTAAGCAGCAGAGTTAGGATTCACACTTGTTCAAAACCACAGTCTCAATCCTTGTCATATTCAGTTCAATTTACCTGTTACACTGTTTCGATTCTACACTGATTTCCTAAAGATTTTTTTTTTAAAAACTTCAAATATATTTCTAAAGTTCAATAACTTGCAACATGGAATACAAGTTTTTAAAATAACTATTTGCAAGATTAAATCCCAGCTATTATGATTAACTTTTATTAACTGGATGGCAAGCAAATGACAGTATTGACAATAGTGCTGTCATATATTATCTCAATTGTTATTTATAAAAGATATTATAAATTGTTATCTATAAAATAGATATTATATAACTTTACAGATGAGTGAACTAAGGCTCAGAGCGATGGAGTGACTTGCCCAAAGTCATACGACAGGTAAGGGGGTAGACCCAGGATTCAAATTCATGTCAGTGTCCTATCATAATGCATTCCACAAACCACTACAATAAAACCTCCAATGCGTCAGACTAAATGACTTGGGCAACTTGTCCTCTGACACTTTGCAAAAAACTAAGTCTGTTTCCAAACCACTGGTCAAATTTTCTGCACCTAGAGCTATGACGAAGACACAAATATTAGTTCTAGTTCTTGATGCCTCCCACTAGTCTCTTTAAATAAAAATACATCTCTAGGGTAGTCTAGCTTCTGGTAATTTCTATTAACAAATTTACCAACTACACTGCTTTTGTTACTACCAGCATAAATATTCTGAATTCTCCTTACTGGAATAAAGCCTGTTAAAACTTTTTGCAGGAAAATCTCTAGGACTTTTGTAAGTATCAAAAAAAGCTAAGGAAATGTTGATATATTAAAAATAAATTTTGACCTGGTAAGAACTGGCAGTAGACCTTTTATTTTCTTGCAGTCAGCAAAACTACAAAACTATAAAAATTCAAATAGTAGTTAAGTTTTGAAGTGCTTGCATATGTGGTGAGTCATTTCACAAACTTATACTTTACACTGAGAACATTTTTAAACTGGATATGCAGGCAGAACTCACTTTAAAAAACTACAACTGCTATACAATGAAAGAAAATGCAAGTCCGTGTGGGGTTTTATTAATTGTTTTCTCTGAAAACTGTTTTCCCTAGAGGAAAAAAAAAAAGAATAGTATTACTGGCTCCTATGCCCCTTGCTTCATAGCTCAAACGCTTTCAGAAGCTGCTGTTTCTAAAACTGTATTAATCCAGATCTTCAGAAAAATCAAATGAATGCCAGTTTAATCACCCAACAAAAACAAGCAAGTGTGTAAGGGGAGAGGAGAGTTGAAGGAAGTGAATAGAACTAGGTCAGCAGGTGGCAGATGTTAACTGATTCAAAACTTGAAAGGAATTCAAAAGCATGGTTGGGGTTTGTGAAAATTCTTAAAGTGGAATAGAATACAAAGAAAAAAAAAATGCAAAATGTGTGGAAGAAAAGGTCCTAACTTAGAAGGGTGTGCTATTGAGTAAAACAGTGGTCATCCAAAAAACTATTTTGTTTCTTTTGAAAAATACAGAAAAATGAATTATTTTTCTAGAACATTACAATGGCGACAACAAACTTTATTTCCTCATTTCCTTTGCCTAATATTCCTGTGATGTAGGATGCATCCTCATCTTACAGATCAAGAGACTGAGGCTCAGGTTAAATAATTTGCTAAGAGCTCAAATAAAAACCTTATGATTCTAAGACCAGCATTTTATACACCACAGTGTTAAAACTCTGGTCTTGATGGTGGCTACTCTTAGATACCTACACAAAAGGTAAAAGAGTAATATATCCTTTGATTTAATTTTTTTTAATAAAACAAAGAAAAACAACCACTTCTGCCTTCTCTCAGGAGAAAATAGGAATCCTATGCCTAATCAATGTTTTCTTTTAAACTACAAGCTTACAAGTGAATGACTAGTGATCAATCATGTGATCAGCCTATCAGAAGCAAACCTAAATGATAGACTTTGAATGTTTTAAACAGGTCATATATAGTCATTTCAAGCAATTTTGGTATATAAAAAAAAAAGTCAGCATGATAATCTCCATTTTACATTAAAGTAAACAAGATAAAGAGAGGTTATACTACTGTAAATGACTTTAGGAAAATAGCATTCTGTAGTAACCAGATTAAATTTAAAATGTACGTGACTTTCAAGCAAATACTGTAATGTTTTTCACCCTTAACAACAACTCATGAGAGTACTTAAATAAAATGAAAATATTTTTTATTTCTTATTTCCTGAAATTACTATGAAAATGGCAAATTAGCATGAACTCAGTATAAAAACAAACTCCATGCACATATTTTTAATACATCTGTCAAAGTAACTTTAATAACATTCACCTTCAGGTTATATCATTTCTGTTAGGATAAACAGACTTTCCTTCAGGATTTTAGTCTATAATATAAAATAAAAACCTAAGGATCCATTTTTTAATTACCATTAAAATAAAAGGCTAAATCTTTTCTAAACTTTATGACCTAGGTCATAAAATAAGGGCTTTGTATAACAACTGCCTAAATATATCTGGGTGGCCTATAAAAAGTTAATTTCCCACTCCTCTTTAGTTGCCAAAAGAGTATTACCCAAATTGCACATTATACTTTGTTATGAGTAAGGAAGACTTACAAACTACAGTTATTGCCACCTCCTTACAAATTCTGCCTGTTACCACTTTGTGCCACCAATATCTAAGCATTTAAACACAATGACCACAAAGGCCCTGCCACACTTTCAGGGCCTGCTTTATATGTGATGACAGTATGCATGGTTTAAGATTTTGGTTCTACGAAACTCATTTCCTCCCTGAACCTCAACTCATCTCCTTCTCTGAAGTAATTTACAGCTACCACCCTGATACACATGATACCTAGATTTTGAATTTGAGGGGAGAAAAAAAATCTCTGAATGTCAGAAACTTATTCCATTCTTATACTGGTCTTAGCAGTGGGACTATATACTCCAATCAAATAAAAATATTTTCATCATCACAAAATTCAGTCCTGTTTAGAATGTCCACTAGCTAGGTAAGCTATTTAGTTTTGTATAGCCCTAGGAAATAGAATTGACAGGGATGGAGTCACCTTTAAGAAATTTAAGGAAATCTGTGAAACGATGCCATTCAAAAAATATATTTTACCCTAATGTAATTCAATAAGAAGAATTAAGAATTTTGAAAATGAACAAAACTTCTAAATTTATTCATCTTTTAAATCATTGCATTTCAAATAGGTAATTTATTACTTTCAACAAAGGTATCTGTATTTTCTTTCTTGTTTCAGATGGATAATAAACTTATTATAGTAAACATTCAACTAACATTAAATCAATCTTGCCATTATTCAGGTAAAAAACATTAAAACAACATTCTATATATTTCATACTAAGTTAAGCCAAAGAAATTTACATATTCAACAAAATACAGTTTGAGTACTATAACAAATACTTGTATCACACTTTAAAACGTGCAAATTTCTCACACACTATCATTTCATCTTCACACAGACCACAGCAAAAACAGTTTAAGTAATGTGTAGTATAGTACAGAATGAATTTTTATCTTCTTTGTTTTATTGTTTCTAAAGCTCCGGGATATATTCTGGAGTTGTTTCATTAATATTTTATCACCCTATATATAGGAGGCATCAAGCTCGGTGCTTTGTAAATCACAAATTTATAAAAGATACAGACCCTTCCCTTTAGAAGTTTACACTCTTGCTGAAAAGATGAATAAAATACATACAGTGTGAATAGTAATCAATAACTACTAAGGGGAAGTGGAAGAGGGCATTTTAGGGCACTTTCTTTAGGGCGATTATACAAATCACAGGACGGAGAGCATTTTGATAGAAGAAAATCAGTGGGGCTCACAAGACATCTGAGATAAAGATGGCACAAACAGAATGGCAGTATAAGAAATGTGTAATTAACATGTTTTAAGATGAGGCAAATGGAATATGATGTTGAGATAAGCAGGAGTCAGAAAAAAATAGGACTTGGCCTTTATCTTGTGCGCAAAAGTCTTTGTTCAGAGCAATAATACTTCCTTCAGAAAGTTTTATTGTGCTAGATAGCGTGCAGAATGTATTGGATAGTAAAAACTAAAAGGCAAAAAACCAGTTCGAACCAATTCAATTTATCAAAATGTATTATTATACATACAACTGAATATTTGTTTTTCCTTGTTTTAAATATTCCCTGCCCCAGAAAATCCATAAAGGTAAATTTTCAGGGGTAAAAAAGAGTTTATCTTCTCCATGTATTCAATAAATATTGAGTCAATAAATACCTATAAGCTCCTTCTATGTGTCCATCGTTTTTTAAAAAAACCACTTTATTAAAGTATAACTGATATACAAAAAGCTGTACATATTTGTATACAACTTGATGACTTTGGAGATAAGTATACATTTGCAAAACCATTACCACAGTTAATGCCATAAACATATTCATTACCTTCAAGTTTCCTCCCATCCTATATTTTTGTGTGTGATAAGAACATTTAACATAAGATTTACCTTTTAGCAAATTTTTATGTTTAATATATAGTACTACTAACTATATGTATCATGCTGTACAGGAGATCTGCATTCATCTTGCATAACTGAAAGTTTGTGCCTTTTGAGCAACAACTCACTGCTTCCTCCCTCCCCTCGTTTCTGGTAACCACAATTTTACTCTCTACTTCTATGAGTTTCACTATTTTACATTCCTCATGTAAGTTGATCATGTAGTATTTGTTCTTTTATGTGTTAGGCTTATTTCACTTAGAATAATGTTCTCTAGGTTCATCCCTGTTGCCACAATGGCAAGATTTCCTTCCTTTTTAAGGCTGAATAATACTCCATTGCATGCACATATCACAGTTTCCTTATCCATGCATACATTGATGGATATGTGGGTTGTTTCTATGTCTTAGTTCTACTTTTAATTTTTTGAGGAACTTCCATACTGTTTTCCATAGAGGCGGTACTAACTGATGCCCAGCATTATTCTAGGTTCTTTCCAATATATCAGTAATGAACACAACAGAAAAAATCCCTGACTTCATGGAGTTTTCATTTAGGTATTTTTAAAGGTGGTAAGTGTTGTGGGAAAAGAAATGAGAAGAGAGGAAAGAAAGGAAGCTTCCATAGTCCTCACTGAGAAGATAGGTCTTAACAATACAAGGATTTTAGTTTTACTGCAACTGAGATGAAGGCTTTTAAGCAGAGAAATAATTTTCTTTTCTTTTTTTTTTTAAATAGCTAATAAGAGGTACTATTAGAATTGGGTGTCAAAAATAATAGTTGATTTCATTTAAAGGACAAAGATAGTACTATAAAAAAAAATGTTTTGGTGGATAGGGCTATAAAACTACCTCAGATCTGGAACCCAAAATAACAGCTAACATGTGCAATTATGGCAGGTATTAATCAAGGGACCTTACCCCTCAAGACAATTCCACATATGTGATCATTTTCACAGATCAGTAATTAGTCCCTTATCCATTTTCCAAATTCTGAACACCTGGCTTAAAGGAAACCAATTCAGTAACAAAATGTGACCCAGGTTCACGCAAGATACCTTATACTTCTTGATTTATCCTACTTGGCAAATACATACATGAAGAAATATTAGCCCTCAAAATCTAGGTAGCCTTTAAATATCCTAATTAATGAAAAATCATAGGTATATCTAAATATGTATACATTCAACCTGTTGTTTAACTGCTCTATTTTATTTAGTAGAATGATACCATATGATTATCACAAATTAAAGCAAGCATGCCTTAAAAGAGTAAAATTCTATCAAGCATATAACTTAGAATAAGATGGAAGGTATGAATCTGTTGTGACAGATTTTGATTTTGATCTTACAATTTAAAGGTATGTATTTTTCATACAACATGGCCCCTAAACACTGGCTAATTGCTTTATCTCATGTTCAATCAAAGAAAATTTTATTTATTCTTAAGCCGAAAGGAAAACAGGCTGATTAGGACCTACTAAAAATATTATATTAGCATCTGACATGGCATCTTTCTACTGGGTTTTTAAAGATAATTTTAACTCAATACAAATCCAACTAAAGAATAGTCTTTAAAAAATCTAAGATGTAACTCTACAGCTGTGCTTGTCTAAGAGAGTAGCCACTATAAGCATCAAATATAGAATATTAAAATGTGACTAGTTTGAATTGAGATGTGCTGTATGTAAAAATATCCACTGAACTTCAAAAACTTTAATATGAAAAGTGAATATAAAATATCATAATTTCATATTAATTATGTAATGATAGAATTTGGCAGATATTGGGTTAAATAAAATATTGATTAATTTTACCAGTTTCTTTTTCCTTTTTTTAATGTTGCCTACTAGAAAACTTGCAATTTTATATGCAGCTCACATTACGTTTCTACTGAAAATTCAGCACTACTCTATAGTAAACACTGAGAAAAAGATTAATATAAAAATTTTCATGTACTTATGTTCTAGAATGAATAATTTCACTTTAAAAAACACCAAACAGATTAACACAAACACAAAGATAGCAAGAAACAGACATCATAAATGTTGAAGTTTTTTTAACTCAAGTATATCTATTAATTTAGATATTCAAAGAAGTATCCAAAGTTGAACAATAAAAATCTTCATCATACAAAATGTCTAATTTGTTTTGAAATACATTTTCAGTATTTGCAAAGTTATAAATATTTTCTTTCACTAGGGTTAGGACTGATTTAAGTTTGATAAATCAAGTCTGTCACAATTGAATCAGAAAATAAGCAACTTATCTTTAAGAGGAAAAATTTATAAATCCTAAAAAACAACTTTAGAGTTTATATAAAGTTTGTGAAAAGTAAGTCCATATTAAGATCTATCATTAATAAAAGATACACTGATGGACATTTCCTAAATAGCCTTAAAAGCATTCCAAGTCTCTATTATATTAGACATATACATATATCACAGTTCATCAGTTCCATTCCTGTGCATAAGTACCTATCAGAAATGAATGCTTATTTCTACCAAAAAATACAAATAAGTTCAGAGCAGCCTTATCTGTAGCCTCAAATTGTAAAGAATTCAATGTCCATTTACAGTAGAAAGGATAAATGGTGATATAATCACACAATGAAATATAGATTTGGGGGGTGAGGAGACAACACAACTGGTACAAACATGGATGACTCTCACAGACATATTGTTCAAAAAATTCACATAAGAGTTCATAATTCATGATTTCAAATGTATAAAGTTTCAAAAATAGCCAAAATTAATGTATGGTAAATATGCCAAAGACTAGTTTCTGTTGTGTGGAGGGAGTATCGACTAGGAAAGACAGCCTTCTGGAGTGGAGTATTACTTATGCAGAGTATGCTTATGTAAAAAAAATCATTAAACTAGCAAGTAAGACTGTCTATTTGACTATATGAAGCTATACTTCAGTAAAATGTTTTGAGAAAATAACATTTTTTTAAAAAGAGCCTAACATATGAGTTATTTGCAAAAGAATTACTTAAAACTAATTTCTATTCTGAAGTTACATGAGAATTTGTCTACTTAACCTTGCATCAAAACTTAACTTCTTTGTAATTTCTATATAATAAAAAATAGTAACCATTCAACGTTATTCAAACCTACTCTTAATTTTGTGACTACATAACTTTCATAAATGGATAATTCCTAATGACTTTAGAAGCATAACAATCCTCTTTATAACAAGTATAACTATTTGAATGTTTACATCTTCAAATATTTAATTGTAATAATTCTTATTCTCAATTTAAAAAGATAACTTTAATTCCCAAAAAATCCAGTTTCTGATCATATTTCTTTCACTGATAAAGTATATACAGTAAAAAATTAAATATTTGAGGTTCATTTAAAGTTCTTTTACAATCCAATATGCTTATTTAAATGTCTTACTTGCTTTTACCCTCCCCCTCATAAATGAGAAGAAGGAGAAAATGCTGCTTTGCCAATAGTGAATAATCATGACACAGTTTCTACTTTACTAGTTCAATAAAATATGCTATGGAAACATAAAAGACTACATTCATCTAGTTCTATAAATTCATACTGCTTAACAAGTGATTAAGAAAATTTGTAAAACTGATTTTTGTGTTATTTCAGGCAAATACAAATCATGAATATCCAGTAAATAATATGTATTAAAAGAAGGTGACCTATTCACTACAACTTTAACAAATATCTTATTTTATTAAATGTATTTATGTGTCCTTTCTTCATCTGTTTCTATTCTAAGCAAGAGACCTGACAAGTTTTTTTAAAAGGAAAACACAAGACTTCGGGGAGGTATATAGGTGGGCAGTTTAAAGGAAACACTGGATATGGCTGAAGGGGACTGTGTTCACCACTGACTAGCCAAATCGCTGGTATATCCACATGGAGTCTTGAGGATGCAAAGACAGAACACAAAGCAAGTAAGTTTCTCAACTGATGATCTTACTATCCTTCTTTCCTAGTAATGTATCACATGTCCTGAGACTTAGGGACAGCAGTAGATGATTTATTATTACTACATCAATTTAACCACATGTGATAATACAGATAGGGAATTTAGTAGACAGATGATCAGAGGCAGAGTCAGGTGACGTGGCTGACTATGTCCATAGATCCTGATGAAAGTCTGATGTTGAAATACAGGTGGCAGCTGATCCCTATACTAGAAAGTAGAGCTGTCTTAGGCAGAAAGGACTTTAAGACTGCCTAATTATTTTATGTATATTTCACACTATCTTAGATAAACAGGAACTTTTAAATTTCATTTTTGAACGAAGATATTCTTTTAAATAGTTCTGTACTGAAAAGGTAAAATGTAAATACTTAATTTCAGATGTTTAAAATAGGCAAAATTGGTTCCATCTAAACCAGATTTCTTTTACTTACACTAAATTCAGAATGTACCAACACTGAAAAGTATCCCTCTGCTGTTACAAATGTCAAACAACTAGTTTATCAATATCTGAAACTTAAAGAAAAATAAATAACAAAATATGGCATAATATTCTTTGTTTCCTGTAACTGGAAAGGCTTAACTACATTTAAAAAAAAAATGGAGCAATAAGACAAAATACAATACCTTCTGGATGTATTTCTCCCACATGTTAAAATAATGGGTCCTGAGAAGACAGCTCTTAAATAGCTCACGATCCAAACACTCCCTGAAAATTAAGAGAAATAAGTGTTACTCCAAGTGCATATTATCTGAAAAAATTTCAACAGCACGTTTTACAACAAAATCTGAACTACTGACTAAAATGAACTATCTTGAAAAACAACAAAAAAGATGTATTGCAATATAAAAAATATTCTTAATTATATATGTATTCCTTGGGCACAGCTGTTGACATCTGATGACCACATCTACATTATAAAATTATTTACCAAAAAACACTATCTGTCTGTTTGTATACTACATAAACATTATCAGTTATTTTCAGGAATGTGAAAAGTTAATGTCAATGATGAAGAGGAATTTTTATCCAGAATTCTGAGACAAAAAATAGTAAAATTATTTGGTAGTCAACAGAGTTTGAAATGCCTAGTTTTTTTTTGTTGTTGTTGTTGGTTTTTTTTTTTCCTAGACCACGAGGAACAAAAAAATGTTAAAGTCAGAATTAGAACCATCCTAGATATACAATGACATCAACTTGTGAGAAAGTTTATACTTTCAGGAATAAAAATGAAATAGTTTGGGGCCAGAAAGAGACACAGCCTACATTTTAATACTGTGGTGGTTGAGGAAAATTTATAAAGAGGCCAATGGACAGACAGTGAAGCCAGTCAGTAACAAGGCATGATGTAGACTCCTTGATTCCACTCCATGGAACATTCCATTTGCGACATTCCATTTGCATCAGCCACTGCACTTATACCTGGTTTACATTTCTGGAATTCTCAATTCCTATCCTATAACCTATGACCTGTTCTCATGGATGATAGCTTAGCCCAAAAATAATTTCATAAACCTGAACTTTAACTTCTCAAATTAGTTATTTTTCATTATTATTTCATTTTACCAGTGCCCTTCAGTCTCCTTAAAACCATACACAGGTACCAAAGATGTCTTTTAGTGATGTTTCCTCAACAACCTAGCAAAGCGGCTCTTCAACCACTGTTCCTCTAGGTCACTGTCTCTGCATCTTATGAATTTATCATCCATCTTTGAATCTCCCAATACCTAGCATGGTGCAAGCTATAGAGTTTATGCTCAGTAAATGTCTGCTCAATGAATCAGTGAGTCTTAGAGACTTCATCAATTAATACATCATGCCAAAATAAAAATAATACCATAAAAGGAAAGAAAGTGATATGGTCCAACTACAACAAAGAATACTTGCCTTTCTTTTATTCATTCTCCCATACTCTCTCCTTCCGTTTTTCCCTCCCTCCCTCTCTCACCCATTCATCATCAGCAAGACTCTTCCAGTATCTGTGTCAATGTTCCCCCAACCCCTATAGACAACCAGCTGAGCTGGGTAGCAGGTCTCCTTTCAGGTATGAATTGGGACTCTGATCTTGTTGTCCGAGGTCCTGCACCAATTGGTATGATAAATGAACATTAGAACAAATCCACTAAGCACATACATCAGCAGCTCCTAAGCTACCCTCCATCAGAAGCAGGGAATGTCACCTATATGTGTAAGTCAAAGATACCTAGAATCATAACGAAGGGCAAAATGTTCCCCAAAAGTAGACAGAAGGCACTGCCTTAAAATAGTATTACTATTATAACTGAAGAAACATCCTAGTAATTTAAAAAAAAAAAAAAAAAAAAAGCATTATCATTTCCTATTAGGACACTAATTTTTCAGTGGCTAAATAAAAACATTACCAAATCAGTTTATGTAATAAAATTTAACCTTATTCTGACCTTCCTCATAAAGCAAACAAACCTCTCTATCCAATAAGGTTCCATCTGAACTATGTAAGATGATAAGCAATACCTTAATTGCATTCATTTACATGACTTTGAAACTATTCTGGGCTGAAGTCACTTGACTGCAAGGTCACAGAATATAAAAAAGTAAAATGTATGCAATTTACTGAGGAGAAATGATCTACTTAAGACTGTGGTAGCACATTCTCCCTCTCTCATTAGGAAATACCAAATGCTTATTGCAATCAACAGGTGCAGACATCTCTATCTGAAATATATCAAATATATACACATTGATTTTATAAAATATACTTATAAAATATACTAAGAATATATATTTGAATATAGTCGTCACATATTATGGCTTCCTTACTAAAATCAATTTGCCTGAATAGAGGCAAAGGACAATTCTATACCCTAACAGCATTTAAAATCAAAACATGAAATAGGGCTATTA
Source organism: Eidolon dupreanum (assembly GCA_028627145.1). Classification (NCBI taxonomy): domain Eukaryota; kingdom Metazoa; phylum Chordata; class Mammalia; order Chiroptera; family Pteropodidae; genus Eidolon; species Eidolon dupreanum. The sequence continues at coordinate 75,376,058 of CM053507.1, read as the reverse complement.
TATTTTCCAATGTCTCATAAAAATTTCTAACAATTAAAATTCAGGTTACAAAGCCATAAAAAAATTTAGGACAAGAACCGCAAATGCAGGATTCTAAGTACTTAAATCCCTGACTTCCAATGGTTCGACTTACAATGCGTATGCAAAAGCAATATGCATTCAATGCAAACAGTACTTCAAATTTTGAATTTTGATCTTTCCCAGATCTAGTAATATGCCATACGACACTCTCGTGGCACTGGGCAGTGGCAGCAGGCTGTAGCTCTCAGTCAGCCACATGATCACAAGGGTAAACAACCAATACTCTACAGTGTACTGTGTTGCCAGCATTTGGGGGATATTATTGTATTTTGTGTCTTCGCAACTCATTAAGTCTACAAAATGCACATTGGTGATTCCTGCTTCTGGTTAGAAGAGAAACGTGATTACTTTTGAGATGAAACCCAAGATAATTACCCAACTGTAGGCAAATATAAGTTGTTCTAAGCACATTTAAGGTAGGTAGTCTAGGCTAAGCTTTGATGTTCAGTAGTTTACATGTATCAAATGTACTTTGACTTATGACATTTTCAACGTACAATAAGTGTATCAGGACGTAACCCCATCATAAATTGAGAAGTATCAATATATTAAGAGTTCCTGCTTTCATTTTTCTCCCTAAACAAGCCTATGTTCAACTAACTTTCTAAGTGGTGCAGAATTTACATGTCTCAAAGCTGTTACCATCACATTAGTAAAAAAAAAAATACAATATGCTGACAGAAATTGACTACCATAAATTACAAGGGACAATGTATATGAAAGCCTCAGAATATACCAAAACATGCAAAACAAGTTAACTATACAAAATATTTCCCTTTAGTTTAGTAAAATTTTAACACACACTAGGTATTACTGGAACTTGAGTTTACCAGAGAAAAGAGAAGGAAACTGTTTATATTAGTACAAAGGCAGAATGTCAAATATTTATTTTAGGTTTATTGTAACATCACCAGGAAATTCATTTAAGAAGTATCTGTCAATTAAATTAGATAAATCTCCCACATTTAATTTACTACCCACAAACTTTTATACTACTCAAGTCAATCTTCTGCAATTTAAAGATGATTTAATGAATTTATGCTTCTAACCTTTTCTTCTTTCATAGAAGGGCAAGACTTTCTTTTTTTATGTAAATCTATATTAGACTCAAATCGTTTCAATTGATGTTACTCCACAAAGAACACAAGGACAAATTCATATTTATTTAAGTACTATATTGCTAAATAAACTCCAATACCAACCATGCTGTCACTTTGTCCTTTCTAAATGAGAAATAAAATATCTCAATTTCTTTCAGTAAGTTAAGCCAATTCACTCTGGAATAGCTTAGCAGTAAAATAAATACATACATATATTTTAAAAAGTATCAGTTACTATTATGATCCATATATAACTTTCAGTGACCATATCTTCAGATATTTTAATTTTCTTTCTATGAAAGTAATTCAGGGTCTAAGAAAATATATATACAGCTGACCTTTGAACAACTGGGGTTTGAACCACGTGTGTCCATGTAAACATGGATTTCAGTAAACACCTATATTGTTTTTGACCCTCAGTTTGAAATATGATGATGTGGAGGGCTGAATATATGCATTGTTCTACACCATTTTATATGAGGAATTTGAGCATCTGTGGATTTGGGGATCCATGGGGGTCCTGGAACCAATCTCTCCCCAAAAACAAGAGACAATGTATGTTTTGGGGGAGTTGAAAATTATATACAGATTTTCAACTATTTGGGGGTTGGCACCCCTAACCCAAATATCATTTAAAGGTCAAAACTCTGTAATAGGCAATTCATGGTTTATGTACTTTGATAAGGATAAAATAATAGGGGCCAATTGGAATCTTCTAATACTGTTTCTAGTGTTTTGGGCTGTACTTTATTTGAACTCATTCACAGGGTAATGATAATTTTATGACAAAGACGATTTATTTCTCAAGCACCTTCCTCTGTCTCCCCAAAAGACTGAATGCTTATGTTCCCAAAGTTGATTATGATCACAATATCTAAATTCTATTTCATCCATATAAAATCAGGATTTTCCTTTCCTTGGATACATTAAAGCCAGTTTGTATAATCACAATCCAGCCTTTGTGTATCTTTAAATAGGCTACAACTTTGAACTGAAAATAAACTATATGAATGGTATCACTCTTACAGCACTCAGTTAAAGAAGTCCGAGTCTAGGTTTAGGCACACTTCATTTTAACGCAATGCCTCAATCTCAGGTAAACATACATAGTAAATCCTATCCACAAAGCAAGTATGCGTGTGTGTTATGTCTCTATTTTCTCTTTTCTCTTTCCTCTTTCCCAAGAGGTCAATGAAAAAATATCACGTTTTTAAATATTTGTGATGGTATGGAAGTAAACTATCCATTGGTCTGAAAAAGAGGTACCTAAATAAAGACACTTACCAATTCTGTATGTAAAATTAATCCTGGACTGACAGGGTTGCTTAGAACACTCAGAAAAGAACAATGTGACTCCAACTCTAGAGAATAAGCCAAAAACAGTCCATAAAATCAAGCGTATGTCTAGTAGGCCATATCTCCATTGAACAACCTGCTACAGAATATGTTAATTTACAATCCCATCTAGGAAATATTTTTATTCCTCTTTCACCTGTTCTCTCACCCCATCTTGCATTCAACTCCATAAATAGGAAGTATCTCCCATTATAAAACAGTTGGCGGTTAAAACAATGAGCCAACAAAGAAAGGACAATATTCTATAACTGACATTTACTGCATTGGCCTTGGACTTCTAATCTTTACCAGACAGGCACACAAATCAATCCATCAGCTCATAAAGGTGTGCTTTTTTAACCTCTGAAACAGATGGGATTGGCCAGAAGTGTCTGGCATGTCAAACTGCTAATCACTGCTGCCCTTTGCACAAAATAACCCACTTAAGTTGAGGCATGGTTGCACTGTAACCGACATTAGTCTGTGGGAAACCCATTTAACTGTCACACACTCCTGCCACTCCTGTTCTCCCTTAATTAAGCCTAATGCCTTATGCTTTGACCTTTTGTTCTAGCCTATTAACCCTATCTAGTACAAGTTCAATTATGCTAAACCAAAAACTTTGCTATAAAATATTAAATGTCAAGCTCAAAAATTCATAAGGGACATCCTCCCAGCCCTTAGTTCTATACACCCTGTTACTCAGTGCATGTGACAATAAAACCTCACTTTTGAAGTGATACTGATTCTTATGAATCCTAGAGTAGAGAAGAACCAAATTACTATTCTAGTCCACTCCCTCCCTTATTTTACAAACGGAGGCCAGAAAACATTAAATGTCTCGCCCATTTCATAGCTTCAGAGGAGCCACACTGAAACCTATCTAGTCTCCAGCTCTAATCTCTTATTCTCCATGGTATCCCTGATTAATAGTTAAACTACCCAGCAGTGTGCTAAAGATACTAACATTTTCACCACAAATTATTACCTTTCACCATTCCTCTAGATTACACTACACAAACAGACTTAAAGAAAAATAAATGAACACATCAACATAGTTTAGAAGTAATTTTTTCCTTTCCTCTCCACACCAAAACTTTCTAGGCCCTCACTACTTATTTTTTTCTTAAAAATAACAATGATCATTGAGAACTGCTAAATTCTGTAACACTCGCAAGGCAATATGCATAAATACAATTGTTTTCCTTCCTGATGCTTCATTTAAGTATTCAATAGAGCAAATGACTTAAGGTCCAGAAAGCAATTACAACTTGCTACTTATCCCCAGTGGAAAAATTCACAGCTAGATGTCTTTAAAAATATCCCTTTTTTATATCTATATGTATTTGGATTGCTGTTCACATTTACCAGAATTCTAAAAAATAAAAACAAAAAACATTAAAATTCACTGAAAAATAAAATTAAATGCGGTCCAAACTAATGCCATCATCACAGGGGTATTTTAGTTTTCATATCTAGTAATGTGTGCTAGTTCTCTTTCCATTTACTTCATACAACCAGAAAGAATTTTACTACTTTTGCTGTGACACATAAAAACAATTCAAAGATCAATAACATAAAAAAAAAAATTAGATTTCTATGATTTAGGTAAGGAAATGCAAATTAATTTTAGATTTTCAAAAGATTTATTCATATTTTAACTTTTTTGTTGACTGCCCAAAGGCCCATTTTTGCCTATTTTTTTCGATATTAACCAATATTGTCATTTTTGCCTTTAGCAACCTGGAACCTTACAGGTTAAGGTAGTATGCCATTAAATGGAACATATAGTATTTCAAAAGAAAATCAGAGTTGTACTAAAATGATAAATAATTCCAATGACATATTCACTACTTTTTAAGGCATAAAAAGAGAATGTGGTACAAGAGTTTAAAACTCAAAGTAAATATGTTCATATTATTAGAATGATACACAAAGACATATAAAATGTAAAATACATAGAGGGATGAGAAGTCAAAGCTAAAACCAACACTTGTACAGAGACAACTACCGGGAAACTAATGATTCAGATTCTCATTTTCCTTTTTTACTACACTGGCTAATAATCTTATTTTTAAATGAGACATCATGCCTTAGTTACAAGTCAGTTCATGAAAACATAAATTAAGTTTAGATCTCTGCTGAGGAATCCAACAGTGGGAAGTTCATACTAATATACAGAATTGATATACTCTATACACATACTGACTGACAAAAAACAATGAAAGGAAAAGGCAGTTCAGAAACTCAGGATAAGCACCGATAAAAGCAGAGTAGAATATACCACATAAATTATAAATCTGTTAGTTTTTCTATCCTTTTACTTTGGACAATAGTCCATTAGCTTACATATCTTCTTTTGCTATAATTTACAAGAATGTGAGCACATATAAAAATATGTGAACCATGAGAAGAGATATTTTTTGTTTACAAAAGACATCCACTTCCATGCATGTAGTAGGAAAAAAAAAAAAAAGCTATCTTCACAAGCAAGAAACTTGAGTTAAAGTTGTTTCAAGAGTATTTGTTAAATCTCAATGCTGTAAAATATCTCAGATAATCTATACTTTTCCTTTAGCTTTGAAAATTGCCAGTCTAGAAATTTCTGCGCTCCATTTTAAAATAATTTTTTTCTGCCTTAGCATTATTAATCTAGTTGAACATGATAATGTTCTAGCAGTCAGAAATTTCACCTCTAGTAAAGAACAAACCCTAATTTATAAAAAACAACAAAAGGGCTTTACATACTACTTAAATCTTATAATTTACTGGTTTGAATCAAGTCATCCCTGATACCCTATAACTTTTAAGATTACTAAATGCCAAAATTAACTCTAAATATTAGATTTTGAGAGGCCTCCGTCATCCCAATCAGTCAAATATAACACAATTAAATATGTCAAGCTGGTGGATCCTATGACTACTGACTTGAAGTGACTAAAAACCCTGCCTATTAGGCTCTAGAAATATTTTGTTTCATTTCCTTAAATGTTGCCCCCAAAGATTTTGCTGAATATGTTTTCTAATACATTGTAATTTGTGTATATTTGAAGAAACTTCACATTACAAAACAATTTCAAGTGCCAAGTAATTATAATGTCACCTACAGTTAGTGTCACTTTTTCCTTCATAATTAATATGCCTAGAAAGATGATAAATCTTAAATATTCCATTTAGAAGTTCTAATTTAAATAAACTAAAGAAAAAATGTAGAATAGCAGCTATTATGCACGTTAATACGTAATAATTAGCAGCTAATATATACATAAAGGCTCCATTGCTGACACCAAAAAAAAAAGGTTTTACCAATAGTTGGGATTGGTATAGTTTAATTCCACAAATGTTTGTAACAAACAGCATTCTATGCACCAGGCACCTACAGCACTGACATACACTGATGAATGTGGCCCTATTCATGGAGTTTACCAACTACTGCAGGAAAAGGACATTAAACAAGGGTGATTATTACAATCAGGGGTACAAAGAACCATGAGAGACAATCCGATCTTGTTAGAGGCTTGGGGACTGTAGTGAGTAGCTGTACGTACTTCCCCACTGTCCCATGAGTGTGAGAAAGTTCTTTTCCAATTTGCTCCACCATAGTCAGGAATGTGGTCAGTCTGTGGCCCATACATACAAACATCTACCATTAGGTTTCGTCTCTCTTGCTCTCTTTCTAAGGGGGTGGACCTAGGTGCACATGGTTCAGGGCATATTGTCACCATCAGTCCACATAGTGTCCTCTTATCTTGTTACCTTTTCACAGGAAAATGGTGTTCATACCTTTGCATTATGTTCCCAATTAAACCAACAGATCTAATCATCTCCATTAATGGTTTTAGGACATTACTCTTCAGTAGTAAGTAGAGCTGGCCTGTGAGTACTCTCATCACAGTAGTTGACTAAAGGTAGCTGGCTCTGTTAATCTACAAATAGAAGTTCCTCTACTAATTTTTAAATAGAACTATAAATGCATATAATATACAGAACCAAAGCTGCTACATGAACAAATGCATACCTGTACTGTAAAATTTCTCTTTTTAAATTCTCAGCCAAGAAAGTACCTTCCAAGTACTAGAATATCAAATGAATCATAAGACTGTTCTGAAGAGCACATTTTAATAGCATGAGAAAACAGGCTACAAACACAAGGGTAACGTAGCTAGCCTTTGCTCCTTCTGGTTACCACAGACCCTTCCTCAGAGTCAGCCTGGACTTTACTGCTGGATTCACTACAAAGGTTATTAACTACTCCTTAACATCTGGTACACAAGCTCCTCTTTACTAAATTCATATAGCAAACAAACAAACAAACAAAAAAGTGTGAAATAAACCAAGACTTGGTTTCTTATCCCGGATTTACTCAATGGTTAGTTGTATAAGTTTTAAAATTTATTTAAATCCTTAGGGGCTCAATATCTTCTGATGTAAAATGCAGACAATAAGTGTTTTAGAAAATTTTAAATTACCAATAACAAAAATTTTGTAAGATAAATAAACATTTACCCCACCGTATTACATACATACCCCTGTCCCCCCTCAAAAAAAAAAATATACCAGTGAGAAATTAAGAAAACAAAAGGGTAAAAAGGGAAAAGAGGAAACCAAAATAAAGAAAGGAAGATCAAGAGAAAAGAAAACAGTGTTTAAGTGCTAAATGGTAGCATTTATTACTGTTTGATTCACAGTCCACACCAACTACCTATCCTATGTGCTTTTCATTAAGCAAGAAGCCTCTATAAACCGACTTGTTTGAAAATGGGGAATTAGGACAAGGTACTTCTAGGACAAATATGCTTAAATCCAGAACATCCATAGCTTTTATCGAATTCTCTTACAACCTGAAAATCTAAAGATTCTATGAAATTACTTCAACTTCTAAAAGCCCAAGCCAAAAAAAAAAAAAAAAAAAAAAAATTCAAAGTTAAAAACAAACACACACCAGAAGAAAATGTACTGATGATTCAGGTCAGTCATGGATTACTATATAGGTAAGAGCAGCATTTTACTAACAAGGTGAACAATGCATTCATTGCTTTGAGTTTTGCCCCAGTAACACCAAACATCTGGATATTGAGAAAGAACCAGATGCTGAATAAAAAACTTCCATCTTTAATTCTTGGTCTCATACAGTCTATTTTAATTTTTTTTTTTTAAAGCATGAATGGAATAGGGAAATAGTATAAATACATATATGAACTCCAGAAAAATTTTTTCCCAAACTGTTCACTTAGTTTGTCTCTTACTTGGCCAGATACAATATATTATCTTAATAAAATCACAGTTAAACATTCCTAGGTAGCTGTTAAACAAATCCTTTTGTTTATCCAACATTTACATGGCATCTCAAAATCCAAAGCTCACTACAAAACATTATCTATAAGAACCTTATTACTCACTCAGTCTTGTGTCTTCAATATAGTTTCAATCTGACTATATATATTTTAGTGCAGAGGGAACCACTCAGCTTGATTCTTTGGGGTTCAAAATTCCATAAATTTGAAATGAGGCAAGTAAAAAGAGGTGAAGAGATTTGTAACTCCATTTCTTATTGCCTGAACAATAAAAGAACTTGACTAATATATACTTAAAAATATACCATATGTGAGTAAATGGCCATGCCACCCTGAACACACCAGATCCTATCTGATCTTGGAAGCTATGCAGGGTCAGGCCTGGTTAGTACTTGGATGGGAGATCACCTAGGATGACCAGGTGCTGTAGGCATAAAAAATACACACACACACACACACACATGCGCGCGCGCGCGCACACCCCTCCCAATCTTAAAAATCTCTTTCTTGACCATGTTCTACTCCCAAAATAAAGCCAAATACTCATCTCTCTATTTCTGCTTCCATTGGACAAATTCACCAGTGTGCTGTCAATTTTCTCTTTGTATTACAGAGTCTAGTTTTTAGCACAGCATAGTCTTTAAAGTGAGTGAAGATAGGGCAATGAAAAAAAAAAATCACGTTAAGAACTTAAATAGTCAAGAGGTTTAACTTTTCAACCAGGAAGAGCTATGGCTCTGAACTGCTCCTTGAAGTGGACAAACATAATTAGCCTTGGGAATATCTGGAGTAAGACCATGACAAGCTATGTTAGTGAATTATATACCAAGAAACATAGTTGCTTTCTCTGCCTCTAAGAACACTACCTAATTCTGTGGTATACTTCACAAAGGTTAGCATTTGGGAGGGTAAAGAGCCTGCATAGCTGCCCTGGGTGACTACATTTCTCCCTTAAGTGCAGGGGGTTGGACATCAGCTCTGAGAACTCTAACATCGAATGCTTCAGCATCATATGTTGGAAACGATATGCCTTCCCAGTGAGACTGGTTTTTGAGAATCCAGTCTGGGCAAATTGTATCTGCTGCATGAGTTCTATGGCTATCAGTCTGGGAGTAGGGTTTTTATGACTTTCTAAAAATCAAATGGAGACTGTTTTTCTCTTCAAAAGGTGGCATAATCTCATTAAAAAGTAAATTATTATCAATGAGATTAACTGTGTAACCTCAGGCAGGTTGCTTAGGCATCTCCCAGACTAGTTTTCTTTATCTGCAGGATAGAGAAAATGATACGTTTATGTCACCAGGGAACTGTAAAGTGGCCAGCACAACACCTAGCATGAAGTAGCTGTCCCCCAAATCCTTTTCCCCCTGCTCCTCCTCCCAATAAAAAACAGAAGGCAAAAGGCAAGTAAGTACCTAAATAACAACTTTTTTATGCAATCATCTCTACTCCTTTTAAGACCATAGGCTTTACTGCTCACTGTTAAAAACAGCAGATATTGATGTATAGAATCAGAATTTCAGAATTTAGAAATCTAACTTTGTTCTACAGAGTCTACAGAAGTTGCCCAGAGGAAAAAAAAGGACTTTCCTTTTATCTGTATCTTACAATGTTTTAGCAGCAGAATCTAAGATAGAAAAGTATATGTGGAATAAGAAAACAAAAATACTTTTTAAAAATATGTTTTTCAAAAATCCTACTCAGCCTGCATGACCCATTGTGTAAATATTGCCTTTAGAGGGGGAAAAAAATGCAACTGTGATTAATTCATTTTGAAGATATTTCTTATAACTCACTTGGGAGTGTTTCATATGTTTTCAAATACTTTTTCTTAATATGCTGCACTTTCTTCTGTCCTCCTTCTTTCCCTTAATTTCTCTTCCACTACTTGTAGAATATTATAAATTCATAAATCAAAAATTCAAGAATCAAAAAAATATTTAAAAGACTGTGCTTTTCAAAAACCAGTTATAATCCCTTAAACATTTCCTCTCTCAATTTCTGGATTCCTCAAAAGAAAAATCTTTTATTTTAAATTTCTAATTTTCAAACTTCTATTGTGTCTTGTTACATGTCAGGCTCTCTCATCTGTATTATGTCATTAAATCACCAAAACAATTATAATACTATTCTCATTTTAAGATTGCATATAAATACCATTTCCTATCTTACTACTGCAATGCTAAATTATAATGATTGTTTTAATGCAGTAACATACTTAAAATGTCCACATGCTACATACAGTATAGGCAAACTCAACAATTAAAAGCACACAACTACAAGAACCTAGCT